>PITA01005258.1:0-112747 GCA_004023965.1 Spilogale gracilis
TTTTTTTTTTTTAAAGATTTTATTTATTTGACAGAGTGAAACACAGCCAGAGAGGGAACACAAGCAGGGGGAATGAGAGAGGGAGAAGCAGGCTTCCCGCCCGGCAGGAAGCCCGATGTGGGGCTCGATCCCGGGTCTCCGGGATCATGACCTGAGCCGAAGGCAGTCGCTTAACCAACTGAGCCACCCAGGCGCCCCTATCAGTTGCATTCTTATACACTAACAATGAAAATATAGGGAAAGGGAAATCAGAGAATCAATTTCATTTACTATAGGACCAAAAACCATAAGAAACTTAGGAATAAACCTAACCAATGAAGTCAAGGATCTGTACTTGAGGAACTACAGAGCTCTCATGAAAGAAATTGAAGAAGACACAAAAAGATGGAAGACCATTCCATGCTCATGGATCAGAAGAATAAACATTGTCAAAATGTCTATACTGCCCAGAGCAATCTATACTTTCAATGCCATTCCAATCAGAATTCCACCAACATTCTTCAAAGCGTTGGAATAAACAATCCTAAAATTTATACGGAACCAAAAAAGACCCCAATTGCTAAGGAATTGCTGAAGAAGAAAAACAAAGCTGGCGGCATCTCGTTACCTGACTTCAGGCTTTATTACAAAGCTGTGATTACCAAGATAGCATGGTACTGGCACAAAAACAGAGAAATAGACCAATGGAACAGAGTGGAGAGCCCACATATGGACCCACAAATCTATGGTCAAATCATCTTCAACAAAGCAAAAAAAAAATATCCAGGGGAAAAAAGACAATCTCTTCAATAAATGGTGCTGGGAAAATTGGACAGCTACATATAGAAGAATGAAACTAGACCATTCTCTTACACCACACACAAAGGCAAACTCAAAATGGATGAAAACCTCAATGTGAGGCAGAAATCCATCAAAATCCTGGAAAAGAACATAGGCAGTAACCTTTTTGACATCGGCCACAGCAACTTCTTTCAAGACACGTCTCCAAAGGCAAAGAAGACAAAAGCAAAATGAACTTCTGGGACTTCATAAAAATAAAAAGCTTCTGTACAGCAAAGGAAACAGTCAACAAAACAAAGAGGCAACCCATGGAATGGGAGAAGATATTTTCAAATGACACTACAGATGAAGGACTGATATCTAAGATCTATAAAGAACTACTCAAATTCAACATCCAAAAAGAAGATGACCACATCAAAAAATGAGCAAGAAACATGAAGAGGCACTTCTCCATAGAAGATATACAAACAGCTAACAGACACATAAAAAATGTTCATCATCACTAGCTACCAGGGAAATTCAAATCAAAACCACACTGAGATACCACCTTACACCAGTCAGATAGGAAACAAGTGTTGGAGAGGCTGCGGAGAAAGGGGAATTCTCTTACACTGTTGGTGAGAATGCAAGTTGGTACAGCTGCTTTGGAAAACAGTGTGGAGATTTCTTAAAAAATTAAAAATAAAACTACCGTATGACCCTGCAATTGCGCTACTGGGCATTTACCACAAAGATACAGATGTAGTGAAAAGAAGGGCCATATGTACCCCAATGTTCATCACAGTAATGGCCACAATCACCAAACTGTGGGAGGAGCCTAGGTGCTCTTCCACAGATAAATGGATAAAGAAGATGTGGTACATATATACAATGGAATATTACACCTCCATAATAAAGAATGAGTATCCAACTTTTGTAGCAACATGGACTGGATTGGAAAAGATTATGCTGAGTGAAGTAAGACAATTAGAAAAAGTCAATTATCACATGGTTTCACTTACTTATGGTGCATAAGGGGTAATATAGAAGACAGTAGGAGTAGGAAAGTAAATGGGAAGTAGGGTAATTCAGGGAGATAAATGAAACATGACAGACTTTAGATACAGAAACAAACTGAGGGACTTGGAGGGAGAGGGTGGGGGGATGGGAGAGCCTAGTTGTGGGACTGAGGGCACCTATTTTATGGACCACTGTGTGTGGGGCATGGGCAATGAATCTTGGAGCACTGAAAAAATAAAATAAATTTGAAGTAAAAAAAAAACTCATACAAATTTAAAAAAAAAGAAAGATGAAAATGCAACCCTTGGAGTGGGAGGAAGTTTTTGCAAATCATACATCTGATAAGAGTCTTATATCCAGATTATTAAGAACTTTTACAGCTCAATAATAAAATGGCAATTAAGCACGTTGAAAAATGAGAAAACTATCTCAACAGGTACATTTCAAAAGATGATATACAAATGGGCAATAATCATATTAAAGTACCCAATATCATTATTCATTAGACAATTGTAAATCAAAACCAGAGTTATATACTATTCCCTTCCCAGTAGGATGATTTAAATATAAAGAAATAGACAATCATAAGCATTAAGATGTGGTCAAATTGAAACTCTCATACATTTATGATGGGTTGGTGAAATGGTGAAGCCACTTTGGAAAATATTTTGGCAGCTCCTCAAATGTTAAACATAAAGTTAGCATTTGACTGAACAAGTCTACTCAGATATATCAGATAAATGAAAACATACATTCATTCAAAACTTGTAGACAAATGTGCATAGTAGATTTATTCACAATAGCCCCCAAATGGTAACAGCCCAAATTTCCATCAAAATATGAATGGAGGGGTACCTGGGTGGCTCAGTTGGTTAAGCAATTGCCTTCTGCCCAAGCCATGATCTTGGAGTCCCGGCATCAAGCCCCGAGGCCTGTTTCTCCCTCTCTTGCTCCCCCTGCTTGTGTTCCCTCTCTAGCTGTGTTTCTCTATGTCAAATAAGATTTTAAAAAATGAATGGATTTAAAAAATGTGCTATATCTTCATAATGGAATATTGTTTGGCAATACTACAGAATAAGTACATGTTATGAGCTGGATAAATCTTGAAAACATTATGCTACATGAAAGAAGCTAGTTACAAAAAATGCATATTTATAATTTCATTGATATGGAATCTCTGGAATAGGTCAATTTATTTGAGACAACAATTAGTGGTTGCTAGGAACTTGGGGGAATGGGCCATGAGGCATGACTGTTGATGAGTATGAATTCCCTTTGGGGATAAGGAAAATACTCTAATATTATTTTATGATGCTGACTCTAAATCTCTTTGAATATACTTAAAAATGGATTGTGTATTTTAAAAAGAATAAGTTTCATGGAATTTGAATTTTATCTCAGTAAAGTCGTTTGAAAACGTGAGGTAAAGGGCACATGGGTGTCTCAGTCTGTTAAGCATAGGGCTCTTGGTTTCAGCTCAGGCCATGATCTCTCAGGGTCATGAGATTGAGCCTTGAATCAGGCTCTGCACTAGCCTGTTTTGTGTCTATTGATTTACCTATTTCAGAAAATTCATATGAATAGAATCATACAATATGTGACCTTTTGTGTATGACTTCTTTCACTTCACATGTTTTTGTGGTTCATCCACATTTTATCATGTACTCCATTCTGTCTGTGACTATAAGTTACAAGCTATTTTTTGAAGTGTTTTTTTCTTTAAACAATCAGAAACCACTGAACACTACTAATACCTTAATACATGCCAGCATCTGGAGATCCCTGAAATTTGAATTCAATGAATTTTAATAAATGTTTAACATTAAATATGTAAAGAAAAAACAAACAAATAGAAATGAGTTTTCTGAAGAAATAGACATGTGAAAATTCAAAGACTTCAAAATGCTGGCATGCATTATTTCGTGTAGGACACTACATAGACAATAAAAGACTTCTGAAACAAGTTATGTGTTTTCTTTCCCCACCTAAAGAAGCAGCTTTGTGCAGTGTACCTGGGGGAATACTGCCATAGGAGAAGGAAACTTCTTTCCTATTAGCTTTTTTATTTATTTATTTTTTTACTTATTTATTTATTTTTTTTAAAGATTTTATCTATTTGACAGAGAGAAACACAGCCAGAGAGGGAACACAAGCAGGGGGAGTGAGAGAGGGAGAAGCAGGCTTCCTGCCGAGCAGGGAGCCTGATGTGGGACTCGATCCCAGGTCTCCGGGATCATGACCTGAGCCAAATGCAGTTGCTTAACCAACTGAGCCACCCAGGGGCCCCTCCTATTAGCTTTTTTAAAAATACCTTATATTAAAGTAACAATGTTTCATGATGTGTAAATTCCTTCTACCACCATTAGTTATTTGAGAGATATATCTTTGCTTTGTAGCTTTATAGGACTATCCCTTTCTTATGTTTGAAGACTGAGATTCAGCTTTACTAGTTTAACTCTAGCAAAGGGTTGAACCAGGGCTTTTGCACCTGAAGCCACACTTTGTTTTCTCTTGCTCTTTGCTGGGTTTTCAAGCAAAAAATAAAATGTGATTATATATAAAAGTGTGATTATAGGGAAGATAATGGTATTCAGTTTTCATAAGCCAGAAGTCAGAAAAAACATGTAAAATAATAAAAGTTATTAAGTGATGTATTGGCCCCAAACTTTGTATTTTGTAGAGGAAATAAGTCAAATCATCACTCAGTTTAGTATCCATAATTTTTCCCATGAATTTTTAAAATTTGCTAAAATTTATACATTTAGGATTAGAATGTGGTTTAGCTTAACATAAGGAATCACTGTGAAAATTTCCGATCCAATACCAAATTGTTGATATAGTTAAAGTAGAAATTTTTTATCAATTGTATTTAATGTGTAGCCACAGAGCTTTTAAATGTTAATGTATGCGGTGATTTATAAAAAAATTATTCATTGGAGATAATAGAAATAGAGGCATTAATAGACAATTCTTCATGATATTTAATTATTGTTAGAAAGAATCTCTTTGGATAAGCCAATAATCCTAAAGCTCAGGTTATGAGTTATATAGATTTCTTTCAAGATTATTTGACTTTTATTAAGAACAATGAACAAAAACTTGAACTTGCTATCCAGAAATATATTTTAAAAAAGAAAATAGTGGAAAATCTACCTGGAAGTTATATTTCTTAAGATATATTTTATGTGTCTGTTAGTCATTTGTATATCTTCTACAGAGAAGTGCCTCTTCATGTCTCTTGCCCATTTTTTGATGTGTTCATCTTCTTTTTGGGTGTTGAGTTTGAGTAGTTCTTTATAGATCTTGGATACCAGCCCTTTGTCTGTAGTGACATTTGCAAATATCTTCTCCCATTCTGTGGGTTGCCTCTTTGTTTTGTTGATTGTTTCCTTTGCTGTACAGAAGCTTTTTATTTTGATGAAGTCCCAGAAGTTCTTTTTTGCTTTTGTCTCCTTTGCCTTTGGAGACGTGTTTTGAAAGAAGTTGCTGTGGCCGATGTGAAAGAGATTACTGCCTATGTTCTCTTCCAGGATTTTGATGGATTCCTGCCTCACGTTGAGGTCTTTCATCCATTTCGAGTTTGGCTTTGTGTGTGGTATAAGAGAATGGTCTAGTTTCATTCTTCTATATGTAGCTGTCCAATTTTCCCAGCGCCATTTATTGAAGAGGCTGTCCTTTTCCACTGGATATTTTTTCCTGCTTTGTCAAAGATGATTTGACCATAGATTTGTGGGTCCATATGTGGGCTCTCCACTCTGTTCCATTGGTCTGTTTCTCTGTTTTTGTGCCAGTACCATGCTGTCTTGGTAATCATAGCTTTGTAATAAAGCCTGAAGTCATATAATGAGATGCCCCCAGCTATGCTTTTCTTCTTCAGCAATTCCTTAGCAATTCAGGGTCTTTTTTGGTTCCATATAAATTTTAGGATTGTTTGTTCTAACGTTTTGAAGAATGTTGGTGGAATTTTGATCGGAATGGCATTGAAAGTGTAGATTGCTCTGGGCAGTATAGACATTTTGACAATGTTTATTCTTCCGATCCATGAGCATGGAATGGTCTTCCATCTTTTTGTGTCTTCTTCAATTTCTTTCATGAGTGTTCTGTAGATCCTCGAGTACAAATCCTTGACTTCTTTGGTTTGGTTTATTCCTAAGTATCTTATAGTTTTTGGTGCTATAGTAAATGGAATCAATTCTCTGATTTTCCTTTCTATTTTTTCGTTGTTAGTGAATAAGAGTGCAACTGATTTTGCGTATTGATTTTGTATCCTGCCACATTACCAAATTGTTGTATGAGATCTAGTAGTTTGGGGGTAGAGTCTTTTGGGTTTTCCACATATAGTATCATGTCATCTGCAAAGAGAGAGAGTTTGACTTCCTCTTTGCCTAGCTGGATACCTTTTATTTCTTTCTTTTGTCTGATTGCTGTTGCTAGGACTTCTAACACTATGTTGAACAGTAGTGGTGAGAGTGGGTATCCCTGCCTTGTTCCTGATCTCAGAGGAAAGGCTGTCAGTTTTTCCCCATTGAGGATGATATTTGCTGTGGGTTTTTCATAGATAGATTTTATGAGGTCGAGAAATGTTCCCTCTATCCCTATACTTTGAAGGGCTTTGATCAGGAACAGATGTTGTAGAGTGTCGAATGCCTTTTCTGCATCAATTGAGAGTACCATGTGTTTTTTCTCTCTTCTCTTATTGATTTGTTTTATCACTTTGATTGTTTTGTGAGTGTTGAACCACCCCTGCATCTCTGGGATAAAACCCACCTGGTCATGGTGGATAATCTTTTTAATGTATTGTTGGATCCTGTTAGCAAGGATCTTGTTGAGAATCTTGGCATCCGTATTCATCAGCGATTTTGGTCTGAAGTTCTCCTTTTTGATGGGGTCTTTGTCTGGTTGGGGATTAGAGTGATGCTGGCTTCATAGAAAGAGTCTGGAAGTTTTCCTCCCATTTCTATTTTTTGAAAGAGCTTCAGGAGAATAGGTGTTATTTCTTCTTTGAATGTTTGATAGAATTCCCCAGGGAATCCGTCTGGGCCTGGACTCTTCTTTTGGGGGAGGTTTTTGATCACTGCTTTAATCTTCTTACTAGATATAGGTCTATTCAGATCGTCAATGTCTTCCTGTTTCAGTTTTGGAAGCTTATAGGTTTCTAGGAATGTATCCATCTCTTCTAGGTTGTTAAACATGTTGGGATATAATTGTTGATAGTAATTTTTGATGATTGTTTCTATTTCCTTGGTGTTAGTCGTGATCTCTCCCCTTTCATTCATAATTTTGTTAATTTGGGTCTTCTCCCTTTTCTTTTGGGTTACTTTGGCCAATGGTTTATCGATCTTATTGATTCTTTCAAAGAACCAGCTTCTAGTTTCATTGATGCGTTTTACTGTATCTCTAGTTTCTGATTCATTCATCTCTGCTCTAATCCTTATTATTTCCCGCCTTGTGTGGGGGGTTGGTTTAATTTTTTGTTGATTTTCCAGTTCTTTAAGGTGTAATGAGAG
The DNA here is from genome assembly GCA_004023965.1 of Spilogale gracilis. Taxonomy (NCBI): domain Eukaryota; kingdom Metazoa; phylum Chordata; class Mammalia; order Carnivora; family Mephitidae; genus Spilogale; species Spilogale gracilis. The sequence goes on from PITA01005258.1 coordinate 7,287, forward strand.
TTGGTATATTCGGGATATTTCAATTTTTTTGAGTGAGGCTTGGATGGCTATGAATTTCCCCCTTAGGACGGCCTTTGCTGTATCCCATAGGTTTTGGATCGATGCATCTTCATTCTCATTGGTTTCCATGAAGTGTTTCTGTTCTTCTTTGATTTCTTGGTTGATCCACATATTCCTGAGTAGGCTCGTCTTTAGCTTCCAAATTTTTTATTTTCTCCGGAACTTTTTATGGTGATTGAGTTCCAGTTTCACGGCATTGCGGTCAGAGAATATGCAGGGAATAATCTCAATCTTCTAGTATCGGCTGAGTCCTGATTTGTGACCTAGTGTGTGGTCTATTCTGGAGAAAGTTCCATGTGCACTTGAGAAGAATGAGTATTCTGCTGTTTTAGGGTAGATTGTTCTGAATATATCTATAAGATCCAGCTGGTCCAATGTGTCATTCAAGGCTCTTGATTCTTTGCTGATTTTCTGTTTAGATGATCTGTCCATTGCTGAAAGTGGTGTGTTAAGATCTCCTACGATTAGTGTATTTGCATCAATATGATTCTTTATTTTGTTTAATAATTGGCTTACGTAGTTGGCTGCTCCCATGTTAGGGGCATAAATATTTACATTTATTAGATCTTCTTGATGTATAGACCCTTTAAGAATGATGTAGTGTCCTTCTGTGTCTCTGACTACAGTCTTTAGACTAAAATCCAATTTGTCTGATATGAGAATCGCTACCCCAGCTTTCTTTTGGGGTCCATTGGCATGAAAGATGGTCTTCCATCCCCTCACTTTCAATCTGGAAGTGTCTTTCGATTCAAGATGAGTCTCTTGTAGACAGCATATGGATGGGTCCTGTCTTTTTATCCAGTCTGCAACCCTGTGTCTTTTTATTGGAGCGTTTAGTCCGTTCACATTGAGGGTGATTATTGATAGATATGTTTGTATTGACATCATGTTGCCTATGGAGTTCATGATTCTATAATTTATCTCTATATATTACTGTTTTCTGTCACTCTTGGGTTCGTTTCTCCTCTAAAGAACCCCTCTTAGTATTTCTTGTAGTGCTGGCTTGGTGGTTGAATAATCTTTTAGACCTTGTCGGTCTTGCAAGCTCTTTATTTCTCCTTAATTTTGAAAGTCAACCTTGCTGGATACATTATCCTTGGTTGCATATTTTTGTCATGTAACTTCCTGAATATGTCTTGCCAGCCCTTTCTGGCTTGCCAGGTTTCTGTGGAAAGGTCTGACGTTATTCTGATGGTCCTTCCTCTATAGGTAAGGGATCGCTTTCTCCTAGCTTCCCTTAAGACATATTCTTTGGTTTTATGATTCAAGAATTTTACTATTATGTGCCTGTAAGTTTTTCTGGCCTCATTGATCTTGGGGGGTGTCCTCTCTGCTTCTAGGACATGAACATTTGTTTCATTCATCAGATTTGGGAAATTTTCATCCATGATTTGTTCAACAATATTTTCTAGGCTCTCTCTCTCAATTCCTTCAGGGATTCCAATAATTCTGATATTGGAGCATTTCATGGCATCATTCATTTCCCTTATTCTGTGTTCTTGGGATTTTATTTGTTTGCTCCAAGACTTCTCTTGCTCCTCCTTCTTATTCCGTGTGTCTTCTAATTCACTGATACGATCTTCAGCTTCACTTACTCTGGCTGTTAGCATATTTAAGTTTGATTGCATTTCATCTAAAGCCTTTCTAACCTCAGCTTTCACTTCTGTTACTATGGCTTCCACTTTGAGACTAACGTTCTTTTCTAAATTGACTATTGCTTGGACTATTGCTGCCCTGAATTCCATATCTGTCATATTGTTTATGTTCATTTCCAGTAGTTCTGTGATCGAGGTTGCAGTCTCAGGGTTCTTATGTTGGGTGTTCCTTCTCCAAGTCATTGTGGTGAGGAGTGGTTGAGGGGGTGTATGGCTAGATATATCAGCCACTATCTAGGTGGATTGGTCGTTGGAAGGTTTTGGGCAACCAGAGTTCACCACCGAAAAGGGAGGAGAAAGAAAAAAGAAAACGGAAGAGAGGAAGCAAGAAAAGACACCCCTGCCAGAGCGGGGCCCGGTGATAGGATTTATATGGTACAAAGGTGTTACAGGGAAAAGAAAAGGGTTATCAAGGGTAAATGAAGAGATCAAAAAGCTAAGCCCAACCTCTATGACCCCCAAGACCAGTATTTATATAATATAGAAGCATAGACAATTACACAGACACAGTGACAAACTAGTGTGGGAAGGTGAGGGCAGATACTCCTTGTGGGAAAGGAATGCATTTCAGATGCTCCCGAGTTTGTCTTGTTGTTATTGTCGGAGGAGCCCACTTTGAAAAGATATAGGGGGATTAGAACTGGTTGTATATGGGGGTAGTATTCAATAGGGATGTGGGATTGACTTGAAGCTTGTATCTACATGTACATGTAAAAGAGAGAATAAAGGAAATAGGAGAGAAGAAAGGGAAAAACAGAGAGAGCGAACAGGGAAACAAGAGGCAACAACAAAAGCAGAAAATACAGGGGTGCGTTTGAAAATATTTCAGGGTAAAAAAGAGAGAAAAATAATAAAAAAATAAAAAAGAATAAAAAAAATAAAAACAATAAGAAATGTTATGGGGTGTTGTATTGGGTATTACGTTGTGATAAGAAGGGGGCTAAAAATTGAAAGAAGAAAAACCGTGAGAATGTATTTTTAAGCTTAAAGTGGAAGTAAAAATAGAAAAAAGTTTAAAAAAGTAAATGAAGTGGAAAACTGTATCAATGAATTGTAGGGCTTTTGTTACTTGTAGTCAGTGCCAGGATTTTAATAAATTGCCTTTCCCCCGATTTGGGGTTTTGCATTGGAATGTTCTCCTCCTGAGCTTCTGGCTTGCTTTCTGGGGGCGGGGTGTGCCGTTCCCTTTCAGTCCTTCTACCTAGGCTGAGTCTTTCGGATCCCTTGCTAGGGGCTGGTCTCAATGGTAACCAGGTTATCAGGTTACAATTCTCTGGTAGCAGAGTGTTGTTCTTTTACGTCTTTTTCCAGCTCTTACAGAAGTCAGGTCGGAGCAAGATGTCTGCACCCAGACCTCCCTCCTAGAGAGAGCCTCTACACAGGGAGGGGCTCTTTCCAGCCTCCCGGTTGGCAGTCCGTCACAGCTGGGTTGGTGCAGACGTTGTATTGATTTCTGCCCCCGCCCCCGCTTGTCATTTCACTCCCGCACCTCAAAGCCACAACTCCTTTTGGATCGCGCGACTTTGTCTGCGCCCTGGGACCCGCGGCCTCCCCGGTCCCACACAAGTCTGTAAAAACGCCTTCCCTGGGGGGGTCTGCGCACGGCCCACAGTGTGGAGAGAAACGGGAGAGAAAGGCAGAGGCGTAAAAATAGAATCCACTCCCGCTGCTTTCGTGGCAGCTGCGGCGGCTCCGGTGGTGGCGGTGCGCGGGGGCCCGGCGGCTCCGGCGGCGTTGCGCGGGGGCACCGGGCGGCAGGAAAAAATTTTAAAAAGTCTCCTTGCCTTGCCCTGGGCTCCGCTGTGTTCCCGTTTCTGTCTAGCCCTGATTCAGGCCGTAATCTGCTGTTATTCCTCACTCAGAGAGCACTTTCGCTTTGGGGTATTTGTTTTCAATGGTTCAGCTCTGCGGGCTTCCTCCCCCACTCCCCTGTCTCTGGGGGCAAGCCTCCAGACCCTCTTATTTGTTTCTACCTTTTTGCCGATGTTCCTTGTCTCTCGTGGCGGTCCAGAAGTGGGAAATATCTCATTCCAGGCTGATTTCATGGGTGTTCACGGTGGTCTTGTAGTGTTTATTTTTGCTGGAATTCAGCTCTCTTCAGGGAACTCCCCGAAATGTGGTCACCTGGCCTTCCGCCATCTTGACTCCCCTCCTCTCCAATAAATAAATCTTTAAAAATTTTTTCAAATATTAAAAGTTCAGGACCAGATGGATTCACCAGGTGAATTCTGTCAGACATTTAAAGGAGAGTTAATACCTACTCTCCTCAAACTATTCCAAAAAATAGAAGAGGAAGGAAAGCTTCCAAATATATTCTAAGAGGCCAGCATTACCCTGAAACTCAAGCCAGACAAAGACATCACAAAAAAAAAGAAAGAAAAGAAAACTACAAGTCAATGTCCCTGATGAACATAGATGCAAAAATCCTCAAAAAGTAGGGGCGCCTGGGTGGCTCAGTTGATTAAGCGACTGCCTTCTGCTCAGATCATGATCCTGGAGTCTTGGGATCGAGCCCCGCATCAGGCTCCCTGCTCGGCAGGAAGCCTGCTTCTCCCTCTCTCACTCCCCCTGCTTGTGTTCCTTCTCTGGCTGTGTTTCTCTTTGTCAAATAAATACAATCTTAAAAAAAAAAAGTATTAGAAACCACATACAGCACTATACTAAAAAAAAAAAAAGAATCATTCACTATCATCAGGTGGGATTTATTTCTTGGATGCACATTTGGTTCAAAATTTGCATGTCAAGCAAAGTCATATACCATATCAACAAAATAAAAAGGATAAAAATCATATGATCATCTCATTAGATACAGAAAAAAAATTTGACAAGATTCAACATGAATTTATGATAAAAATTCTTGATAAAATGGGATTAGAGAAAATGTGCCTCAACATAATAAAGGTCATAAATGAAAAACCCACACCTGACATTATACTCAATGGTGAAAACTAAGTTTTACCTCTAAGGCAAGACAAGGTTACCCATATTTTTTTTTTATTTCAATATAGTTAATATACAGTATTATATTAGTTTCAGATATACAATATAGTAATTCAACAATTCCATATCTCTACCAGTGCTCATTAAAAAAGTACACTCCTTAATTTCCATTACCTATTTCACTCATTCCCCTCCACCCAACCCACCAAACTTCCTTCTGGTGGCCATTACTTTGTTCTCCATATTTAAGAGTATATTTCTTGGTTCTCTATCTGTTGTGGTTTTTTTTCTCATTTGTTTTGTTTCTTAAATTCAAGATGAGTAAAATCATATATATCTGACTGACTTATTTCACTTTGCTTTATGTTTTTTAGCTCCATCCATGTTGTTGCAAATGGTAAGATTTCATTCTTTAAGGATATCCACTCTTCACATGTTTATTCAGCATTGTACTAGAAATCCAAGTCATAGTAAGCATGTAAGAAAAAGAAAAAGGATCCAAACTGGTAAGAAATTAATCTGTCAAAATAATAGCAGATGACTTCTACTACATATAGAACATCCTAAAGATTCCACTAAAAATGACTAGAAGTGATAAATGAATTTAGTATGGAGGCAGGATAAAAAATTAATACCCAGAAATTGCTAATATTTATACACACTAACAATGAAGTTGCAGAAAATAAAAAAAAAAAAAACATTTACAATTGCACCAAAAAATTGAAAAAAAAAAAAAAAACTAGAAATAAACTAACCAAAGAGGTAAAAGGCTGGTAGTCTAAGAACTAACTGTACTCTGAAAATTTTTGTTCACAAAACTGGAAGAAATAATACAAAAATTTGTATGGAACCATAGTAGACCTAGAATAGCCAAAGCAAACTTAAAAAGGAGAACAAAACTGGAGTATCACAATACCAGATTTCAAGATATACTACAAAGTTCTAGTAACTCAAAGCAGTGTAATACTGCCTCAAAAACAAACACAGATCAACAGAAAAGGATAAACCTCCTTATGTGAACCCATGTATATATGGTTAATTATGACAAAGGAGGCAAAAATATACAATGGGGAAAAGGCAGTCTTTTCAATAAATGGTGCTGGGAAAACTGACTGGATAGTTATATGCAAAAAAAATAAACTGGATTATTTTCTAACACCATTACACAAAAATAAAATCAAAATGCATTAAAGACCTAAATATGAGACCTGAAACCATAAAATCCTAGAAGAGAATACAGTAATGTCTCTGATATTAGCAATAGCAACATTTTCCAGATATGTCTCCTCAGGCAAGGGAAACAAAAACAAAAGTACATCAAATCAAAAGCTTTTGCACAACAAAGGAAACCATCAACAAAACAAAAAAAGATGATCTATTAGATGGAGGAAAGTTTTTGCAAATGATATATCTGATAAGGGGCTAATATCCAAAATATATAAAGAATTTATACAGCTCAATAACAGAAAGCCCCACAAATAATCCAATTAAAAAATGGGCCAAGGACCTGAGTAGACATTTTCCCAAAGACATGCAGATGGCCAGCTGACACATAAGAAGATGCTCAACATCACTGATCATCAGGGAAATTCCAATCAAAACCACAATATGATATTACCCTATGCCTGTTAGAATAACTTAAATCACACTGACAAGAAATAACAAGTCTTGGTGAGGATGTGAAAAAAAAAAAGAGACCCTTATGCACTGTTGGTAGAACTGTAAGTTGGTGCAACAACCTTGGAAAACTGAATGGAGTTTCCTCAAAAAATTAAGATTAGAGGGTGCCTGAAAGCATCTGTTTTCAGCTCTGGTCATGATCCCAGGGTCCATGGGATAGAGTCCCTCATTGGGCTTCCTGTTCAGCAGGGAGTCTGCTTCTCCCTCTCTCTCTATCCCTCCCCCTTGCTCACGCTCTCTCTCTCTCTAGCTTTCGCTCAAATAAATAAAAATAATTTTTTTTAATTTAAAATAGAAATACTTCATGATCCAATAATTCCACTACTGGGTATTTACCTAGCGAAAACAGAAACAATAACTCAAAATGATTCATGCACCCTTATGTTTATTGCAGCTTTATGTATGATAGCCAAAATAGGGAAGACACTTAACTGCCGATCAGATTAATGGACAAGAAAATGTGAGTTACACATACACACACACAAACACACAAACACCACACACACACCACACACACAGAGCCATAAAAAAGGATGAGATTGTGTCACTTGACACAACATGAATGGACCTTAAAGGTATTAAGCTAAGTGAAATAAGTCTGAGAAAGACAAATACCATATGATTGCACTCATAAACGGAATCTAAAAAAATGAATAAACAAAAAAATAGAATCAACTATAAATTCAGGTGACAAACTGATGGCTGTCAGAGGACAAGGGGGTAGGTGTTGGGCAAAATGAGTAAAGGGGAGTATTAATACTGTTAAAATATCCACACTATCCAAAACAACCTACAGATTAAATGCAATCCCTATAAAAATACCAGTATCATTTTTCACAGAACTAGAAAAAATAATATTAAAAGTTTTATGGAACCACAAAAAACTATACATAGCCAAAACAATCTTGAGAAAGGAGGAAACACTGGAGTTATCCACAATCTCCAATTTTAAGATCTACTACAAAGTTCTAGTAATCAAAATACTATGCAACTGACACACCAAAAACAGACACAGAGATCAATGAAATAGAATAGAGAGCACCAAAATAAACCTATACTTATATGGTCAATTAATCTATGGCAAGGGAAATAAGAATATATGATAGGAAAAAGATATTCTCTTCAATAAATGTTGATGAAAAAACTAGACAGTTACATGCAAAAAAATGAAACTGGACCACCATACACAAAAATAAACTCAAAATAGATTAAAAATCTTAATGTGAGACCTGAAACCATAGAAATCCTAAAAGAAAATAGTAATCTCTTTTATATAGAATTTAGCAACATTTTTTTTCTAGATTTATCTACTTGGGCAAGAAAAACAAAAGCAAAAATAAGCTTTTGGAACTGTAGCCAAATAAAAAGCTTTTGCACAGCAAAAGAAACCATCAACATTACATAAGGACAACCTATAGAGTAAGAGAAGATATTTACAAAGATATATGTGATGAGAGGTTAATATCTAGTATGCATAAAGAACTTATACAACTCAACATCAAAAAGCAATCTGAGTAAAAAAAAAATCATTGAACACTACATCAAAAACGAATGATGTACTATAGGCTGGCTAACTGAACATAATTATAAAACAATAAGGGGCTCCTGGGTGACTCATTCATTCAGCATCCGCCTTCAGCTCATGTCATGATCCCAGAGTCCTGGATCAAGCCCTGCTTGGGTTCCCTGCTTGGTGGGAAGCCTGCCTCTCTCTCTCTCACTCTCCCTGCCTGTGTTTCCTCTTTTGCTGTGTTTCCCTGTCAAATAAATAAATAAAATCTTTTTTAAAAATAGTGATAGAATAATAAAATAAGATATCTTAAGTAACAAAAAAATGGGTAGAGGATCTGTATAGATATTTTCCCAAAGAAGACAGGCAGATTGCCAATACACATATGAAAGATCACCAGTAATCAAGTACCACATGATTTTACTTACACATGGAATCTAGAAAAAACAAAACAAATGAACAAGGAAACACAAACAAGCAAACAGACTCTTAAATACAGAGAACAAACTGGCCATTGCCAGAAGAGATGTGAGTGGAAGGATGAATGAAACAGATAGAGGGGATTAAGGAGTACAAACCTCCAGGTATAAAATAAATACAGCACAGAGAGGAAGAGCACAGCCCAATATTGGGATAACTATGATGACAGATCAGGTAACTACACTTATCATATCAAGATAATAATGTATAGAATGTTAAATCATTATATTGTACACCTGAAACTCATATAACATTGTATGTTAATTATACTTCAATAAAGAAAATTGGAAAAAAAAAGAATAAGGTGCAGAAGGGGATAGGCTGGCCAAGGTGATTCAAAATAGCATGGGGGGGGAGGTCCCAATTAATAGTATTCAGGGGTTTGGGGGAGTACTTTTTCTATAGATCATAACTAATTCCTGAGGGTTTCAATTACTCCAGTGTTTAGGAACCCACCTATCTTTTAATAAGAATCCTAACAGAAGAACCCAAAATAAATGGAGGAGATAAGGTAGAAAAATGAAATTGACTAATCCCTCTCCTCGATTCATTCTTCCCCTAGATCTGCCAGTTTCAAAAATGAAAATTTTATTCATCCTTGAGTCCAAGTAAGATTCTAAGTTTCCACCCCATCTCTAGCTCCTTTTCTCCCTCCCTCTACACACACACACACACACACACACACACACACACACACACAATGACAATGAACTTCTCACTGTGCTAAATGCCCATCCAACACTACACTTGCATTTCTTTCAGAGAATTTGTCAGAATCAGCCTGGTTTTGGGAACTTATTCATTCAACAAATATCTATTGAACATATACTACGCGCTATGTTAAAATAAGGATAAAATATTGACCAAACAGACTTGTATCCTACCCCCATGAAGCCAGCAGTCCAGTTGTTCCTCTGTAAATCAGCCTCCAACAATACACCTATGAATTGTGGGTTTCTGGAAGTAAGGATCTCTGTCTTCATCTCTGATCCCCAGTGCTTAGCATAACATTTGACACATATTATGAGCTTAATACATGCTTGTTGTATGGGTGATCAAATCAATGAATCAATCAATACTAAAAATCAGACTGTTTCTCTTACTTAAAATCGTCAAGTGTCCTCCATTGTGTTCATCAAGACATTAGGGTTAGCAAACTTAAAAAAGAGAGAGAGAATGAGAGAGAGAGAGAAGAAAAGAACTACAAAACAATCAGAAAGTAAGTTTTTAAATGATTATAGTAAGTTTGACCTCTCTGTAATTCTTCTAAATGTGAATAAATCTTCCAATTAAAATACAGAATTACTGAATGGGGAAAAAAAAAACAGTATATGCTGCCTATAAGCAACTTATTTAAATTTTAAGTAAACTCATAGGCTAAAAGTAAAAGGATGAAAAAAGATATCCATGTAAATAGAAATCAAAAGACAGAAGAAGCAGTGAACATGTATCGAAAAGAATAAATCTAGGTCAAAAACTAAAAAACAAAAAAGACAAAGAACATCATTACTTAATGACATTATAACTATTATTACAAAAATAGAGAAAATCATTAAAGACTATGATGAACAATGCCATGCCAACAAACTAGGTGACCTAAAAGAAATGGATAAATTTCCAAAAAAATACAACCCACCAGGACTGAATTAGGAAGTGATAAAGAAAATATCCGAGACCAGTAATGAGTAAGGTAATTGAATCAGTAATCAAAACTTCCCAACACAGAAAAAACCCAAGACTAGTTGGTTTCAAAAGTGAAATCCTACCAAACATTTAATGAATAATTAATGCTGGTCCTTTTTCAAACTCTAAAAAAATTTGAGGAGGAGAGAAAACTCCTAAACTCATTTTATAAGACCAGTATTACCATGATACAAAAGCAAGATGAGAACATATAAAAAAATTACAGGCCAGTATTTCTGATAAATATAGATATAAAAATTCTCAACAAAATATTAGGTAACTGAATTTAGTGGCACATTTAAAGATCATTCACAATGATCAAGTGGCATTTATCCTTGGGATGAAAGTTTGGATAATGTATGCATAAATATAATACATTGCATTAATAGATGAAAGATAAATATCATATGATCATTTCAACAGATGCAGAGAAAACACTTGACAAAATAGAAATATCCTTCTATGATAAAAAGGCTCAACACATTGGGTGTAGAAAGATTGTTCTCAGCATAAAATACCATGTACAACAAGCCCACAGATAACATCATACCCAACAAAATGTTCAAAACATTCCCTTAAGATAAAGCACAAGCTAAGGATGCCTACTCCTACCATTTCTATTCAACATTTCTTACCTAGCAACAATTAGGTAAGAAAAATTAATAAAAGGCATTCATTTGGGGAAGGAAGAAGTAAAACAATGTTGTCTACAGTTGGCATGATCTTTATATAGAAATCCTAAAGATTCCACCAAAAAAACTGTTAGAATAAATAAAATCAGTAGAGTTGCAGTATACAACATCTACATACAGAAATCACTTGCATTTGTGTAACTAGCAACAAACTATCAGAAAGCAAAACTAAGAAAGCAATCATACTTAGAATAGTGTTGCAAACTTTAAAATACTTAGGAATAAATTTAACTAAGGAGGTGAGGTACACTGAAAATTATAAGACTGATCAAAAAGATTAAAGAGGATACAAATAAATGAAAAGATAGCATGAGTTATTGGATTGGAAGAATTAATAGTGTGAAAATGTATGCATTTTTGCAAAGGAAGCTAGACATTCAGTGCAATACCTAAGTGAAACCCCAGTGATTTTTTTTTTCACAGAGATAGAAAAAAAAAAAAACTATCTCAAAATTTATTTGGAACCACAAAGAACTCCTAATTGTCAAAACAATTCTGAGCTAGAAGAACAAAGTCAACATCTCATCCCTCACTCAATAGATTCCAAAGCTATAAGGTATCAAAATGTTATTCTGGTATAAAAATAGGGACAAGACCAGTATAAATAGATAGCCCAGACACAAACCCAAACACATATTGTCAACCAATTTTTACAACATGGTACCAAGAACATACAATAGGGAAAGAGCCGTCTCTTCAATGAATGGTGTTGGGAAAATCAGATATTTACATGTAAAAGAATGAACTAAACCTCTATCTCAACAGCACTCACAAAAATGAACTAAAAATGTATCAAAGACTTAAATGTAAGTCATGAAATCATAAAACTAAAAGAAAACTTAGAGAAAGAGATTCTTGAATTGATCTTAATAATAATTTCTTGGATAAGACTTCAAAGACAGAGGCAACAAAAACTAAAACAAGTGAAACTAAAAAGCTTCTGAAAAGACATTGATAAGTTGAAAAGGCAATCTACAGAATGAAAAAAAATAGTTACAAACCCCTGTATTTCATAAGCGTTTAATATCTAAAGTTGGTAAAGGATTCATACACAACTTTATTTTTCAATATTTGACCTCTTGAAATTTCTTTTTTTTTTAATATTTTATTTATTTATCTGACACAGAGAGAGAGATCACACGGAGGCGGAGAGGCAGGCAGAGAGAGCAGAGGAAGCAGGTTCCCTGCTGAGCAGAGAGTCCCATGCGGGGCTCGATCCCAGGACCATGAGATCATGACCTGAGTCGAAGGCAGAGGCTTTAACTCACTGAGCCACCCAGGCACCTTGTCTTGAAATTTCTAAAATGTTATAATCCTTTAATATGGTCATTAAAAAAGAGTAAAAAATGGTAGCTGGTTCACTGAAATGAGAATAATTTAATAAAGAACAAAGGCTAGATTCTACTTTCTATTGTTGTCAAGAGAATATTTTGAAAGCCATGATATCATATATAAAAATAATTATATGTAACCCACTAAGTTATTGGTATGGATATAAGTATTCCTTAAAACAATACTTTCCTGAACAATTATTTTTCATTCAGACCAACAACCTTGACTGTTAACATGATTACTCGAGTATTGAATACTTGCCATTAACTGCCATATTTTGATCTTTCTGCCTCAAAGATTTTAATGATAAATAATTTTAGCATATTTTTTGAAGTCCATAAATTATAGAGTTAAATATATCTATATTAAGACTAAGTGATTTCTGGGGCGCCTGGGTCCTTAAGCGACTACCTTCCGCTCAGGTCATGATCCCAGAGTCCTGGGATCAAGCCCTGCTTCAGGCTTCCTGCTTGGTGGGAAGCCTGCTTCTCCCTCTCTCACTCCCCCTGCTTGTGTTCCCTCTCTCGCTGTATATCTCTCTGTCAAGTAAATAAATAAAATCTTAAAAAAAAAAAAAAGACTGATTTCTTAAACTATACCAACTTATGTGATTGGTATAAATTCTAACTTCTCAAGGTTAACTGTTTACTATGTTTGAAGACAAATATTATCTATACTCATGAGTCATTAAAAGGTACAAATGCCATGTGCTCTTAAAAGAAAAAAAAATGTCACATTTGGGGAGGATAGGGTCAGTCAGGATCAGGAAAATATCACAAAAGTTGGGAGAAGTTATTTCAAGCCTAAGAGTATGTGCAAAGGATGAAGGTGGCAAAGCATGAAACTTACTCAGGAACAATTAGTTGTGCTGTTGAACAACAGCGATGTTATATAAGTGTGCAGAAGTGGGTAATAGGCTGGAAAGTTCCACTGAGGCCATTTTGCAGAATTATTTGAAAATCAGGCAGATGGATTTGTGTTTAATTTAATTGATACTTGGATGTCATTTAGGTGGTTGAGCAGGAAAAGGATTAAATCAGTGCTGCACTTGAGGAACATTGATCAGCCATAGGATGAGTCAGACTGTGGGTGAGCCAGAGACAGGAAGACCAATTAAGTAAAAGGCAACAGGCAGTAGGCTCCTGAGAGGATTAAAGGATCTCATTAAAATTGGAATGAGAGTAATGAGGATGGAGAGGAGACTGGATTTGAGAGTTGCAGGATACAGAGTGAGCAAACACAGTTGCTGTTAGAGGATATTCTGTATTTACTCCAATGCAGAAACTTAGACAAAACACAGAATGAAGATGTGAAAATTAGAACAAATGGGAATTCACTTTGACAGTTTTACAACTGGTATTTTTTTCCAATTTTACTGATATAATTGCATATAATGTATTGTTTATAACGTACAACAGGTATTTTTGAAACAAAATAATTTTGTTTTGTTTACAAATTTGCTGCAGGCTTTCTTTAAGGAAAAAACATCACAGATTAAATTGAATTACCTTATGTTGTTCTCCCCTATGATATTACATTGTTATCATCATAAATTTGGTGTACTCTTTATGATTTTTAAAATTTTCTACATATATCTGCATACAGAAGAAAAATGTGTAATATTTTTAGCATTTTAATTTTAAATTTTATATCATTCTGTAATTTGCTTTTCAAAACTATGTCTTGAGATATACCTGTATCGATGTATATAAATCTAGCTAATTCATTGTTAACTTTTGTATAGTCTGAATATACTACAAAGTATTTATTTATTTTTAAATTTCCTTACAAATAAATGTTTAATGCTGATAGAGGACTTTGGGAGAGGAGACACTCCACTAAGACCCCTCTGGACCAGATTGACCCGATAGATGATTTGGCAACTGACCACAGATGTATGAGTGTGTTTAGCTGAGATTAACTACATCTGGCCCAGATCAACAGCACCATCTCAGTGACACACAGATGTATATAATAAATAAAAGATCGTTGTTTGAAGCCAATTCTCTTGGATTAGAATTTTGTGATTATTTTTAAGACAATACCTAAATAATTCATTAATTGATAACAGTCAATGTTTATATAAAGGCATAGAAAATTAGATTTGTGTTACTTATAGGTGAATTCTCTGATAGTAATAATTGATTCCTCAATAAAACGCATAACAAAATATTTCACTGGAAGATGTTAATCTGTGTTGCAATTACTAGGTTAAAATGTTTTATAAATTTTCAAAAATGTTACACCCTATTATGATTATGATATCCTAATAATACTGCAATGTTCTTAATATAGCATTTTATAATCCCATCTAATTTTTAGCCATTGGGGCACCTGGGTGGCTCAGTTGGTTTAGCCACAGACTTGATTTCAGCTGAGGTACAGGTATAAAGCTTCAATCATCTAAGCTAATTACATTCTAGAGATAAGCTATACTATATTATTATGCCTATAATTAACAATAGTGTATTGTGTACTCAAAAACTTGTTGAAGGCAGATTGCATGTTAAGTGTTTTTACTACCCACAAAAAAAGGAAATGGCAAAGCAAGCTTAATATCAATGAATAAGGTGGGGTGACAATTCTGTACCTTTAAATCATTTGAAATTCAGTTTACAGAAATGAACAGCAATAATTGAAAATTAGGCTGTTTCTTAATTTGTATTTGTTAGCTAAGTGTAATATTTATATGTGACCACTAGATAGAGCTAGTATAATAATATCCTGAGGAAATAACAAAAGTATATGAAACACTGTCTTATACTTAGCACATGTATATTTTGCTTTTCTTTATATTGAATTCTATATGATCCCGTGCACCTCTAAAATTGTTAACTTTAAATTGATAACAACTCAAATTAGCTCTATTTTCACTAAAATACCCGCCATCACCAGTTTTGTTTCCCAATAGTGATCTGCATGTGATAACATTATAAAATTATAGTAGTCATAGTTCTTAAATCATACCATAGAGTTTTAGGATGTTTTAGCATAAAAATTATCTGAAGACCAATAAAATATTTTTTATGAACTTCTAATGTATTTTGTGATTTCTGATATTAGTATACAATATAGTTTCATCCTGCATGGAGAAAATTATACTTGCTACTTTCAGATAAAGATTAAATATAAAATAAAGAATTCACAAAAATAAAGTTAAAGCAAATGTATTAAACAAAACATGGTTCTCCCCTCTTTTTAATTAATAGAACACTTCCATTATAGAGCCAGCAGTGGACACCACAATTTGTAAAAAACTTAAAGGTAGAGATCATGTTTTTCTCTATATCCTATAAATGGCCATTACTATCATCATCATCATAATATAAGAACATGTCTTTGGAGACTCACTTATTTGCTAGCTAGATTAGTACACTATTTATAAATATCCATAAATTAAACTGACCATCACTCAGTGCAATATATGTAGCTTATTAGACTTCTAAATTAATGAAATCTTTAAAACTCAATTTCCTAATCTGTAAAAATGGTTTTAATGTGATGTGATTCAAGAATGAAATTAGGAACAATTGACTTTGCTAGTCATTAAAGCAATACCTGTCAGATTTTGCTGAAAATCGGAATCATCCAGGAACATGTTAAAATGAACATCCTAGACCCCATCTCTAGAGAAACCCACCCAACTGAGCTAGCTATGCTTGCTAGAAATGTGCATTTTATCAAGTGTCTCCGGTAGTTCTGATGTAAGAGTCATATACTGTATTTCAGGAGTGTAGTAAATAAAAACATAGTCCCTAAATTGATACAGACCTGAAATGCAAGCCTGTTTTTAATCAATAAAATGAAACAATAATCCTTAACACAGGTCATTGCAAGGATTAATACAGACAAAATGTAAATAATGCCTGATACATAGTAACAAGTCTATAAATAGTATGCATTATATTCTTTTCCCCAATTATGTCTACATCACGTGACTATTCTATAAGATACTCAATGATGATAGTGAGACCTTTTTTTGTTATGCTTTTGGCATTTAATTTTTCCTTGCCATTTATATTATGCAGTTCCTGTTAATCACATACTTACATGCAGTGCAATGTCACTTTATCTATTGATAATTACTTAGAGCCTTGTTTGTGACTTTTTTAAAACTATGTTTAGGAGATTACATCGCCACAAAGTATGTCTGCCTTGTTCAGCACAAATATAAGTTGTCAAGAAAAATATACAACATGCCTTCTCTCACAAAGAGCTCTCAAACAGGAACTTCAGAACTCCCTCCTGAAGAAAATAATTCAATTGAGTGTTGTCATCTAATATTTTAAATCCTTTTCTTGTCATAGGGTTGCTCATAAAATTGTTAATGCATGACCCTCAGTGAGTCCATTGAACTAAGCTGCTTTTATAGTCTTGCATTTACATAATCTTTCTAGCTGGTTCCTATTATCTGAAGAAAAAATATGTGATGTGTATAAAATACACTGAACCTTCTCAACAATTATCTTTTCTTTGCAAAGTGATCACTTTGAAAAAATGTACAATGATATAATGTATTTATATAGCTTTTGAATAAAAGAGCCATTCAACACTGACATATTGAAAAATATTCCAAATTAAATAACCAATTATAATAATGTGCTTGTCCAAATATTAAACTGTATATTTAGAAGGCATATTGTTTCAAATGTTTCATCATGCATTATTTTCTCCTTACTCAAAATTAAACTTAAGGGAGCTGGAAACACTATTAACATGTATAGAACACTTATTAACATGTGGACATTCTCATAAGTACCAGATATTTAATAGCTTAAGTAACCTTCATAAACTGATAAGGTAGATAATATCATTTTTCTTCTTTTTCCTTCTTTTATAGAAAAAAAGACAAATGTAATGGACTAAAGGCAATCCAGTGGGGGATTCAGGATTTAAACCCAGGCAGGCCAATTCCCAAGAGCGTAGGGCCTGACCTCATATCACAACTTCTTCTCCCTTTTTATTTCCATAGCCCCATTTCCACCTTATATGGGGGTTTACCACACATACCGAAGTTCGGTTTCTTTCCTTTTATTTTTTTTTTTAAGATTTTATTTATTTATTTGACTAAGAGAAAGAACACAAGCAGGGGGAGTGGGAGTGAAAGAAACAGGCCTCCCGCTGAGCAGGGAGCCCAATGTGGGGCTCAATACCAGGACCCTGGGATCATGACCTGAGCTGAAGGCACACGCATATCGACTGAGCCACCCAGCCACCCCTTGAAGTTTGGTTTCAATCTATTCTTCCACCTTATTTTCTAGTAATGCATTTTTCCATCATTTTTTGGGGGGGGCTATTTATGGGATCTTGAAATTGCCCTCCTTTGAATTGTTGCTTAACCCACCTGAATGCAATGCTTTGTTTTAGAACATACCAATATCATCATGATCATTCTGCATTCCACTCAAATGCTTCACATTTTGTAAAGTTTTGTTCTGATCTGTCTGATGCAAAGTAATTCCTTCTTTTTCTGATCCTGGTATAAGAACCTTGAGAATTCAATTTGAGAAAATCTTAAACTCAACATGACTAAACTCCTCTCTGCTCCAATATGCATTTATTTCCCAGAAATAAACTTATGCTTTGGGATACTTTCTACCCTCTGGGTGAGATCCCTTTTATTGCATGTCCTGCATTTAGGAGACTTAGAGGTGACCCACATTATGATTTATAACTCTTGGTATAGTGTTTCAGGAGGATAAATCATTATCTCTATGAATCTAGTGATGTGTCTAATGAAAAATCTGGATCCCACAGGACTTAGCTTAATAAAACTCTAGGCACAAAAGTACAAATGAATGTGTGGTGGGTATAATATTTAGGTTTTCCCTTTGAAACTTTGACTATATCATTATTAAACATCATCAGTGGTCCCACATTCTTTGTTAAAATTAAAAAATTGTTCACAGATCCCATTAGTTGTTTTAAAATAAAAGCTATGATTTCAGTAATACATATAAAATCATTTAAATTTTGTTAATTTCAGCAGCACCCATTGTCACATAAAAATATAAGATACATTTTTTATTCACTCAGAAAATAATGTGTAGGACCTGGGAATTTGAGGATTTCCTGGAGTAAATCTGATGCCTGCTGAAAACTACAAGTCAAAAACCTCTCACTATGACACCTTATTTGGAGTTTTACTACTTATTGCATTGTGGTATTATTCTAGCTCCTCCTCTTTTCTTTTTTCTTCTTTTCCTTCCTTTCTTTCCCTTGTCTTTTACTCTTCATAATGTTAGCATTCCTCTATCTTCCCCTATGGTGACTATGCAGACACACATTTTGAACACAGCAGTGTTACTCGATGGTTTAGAACAGAATTCAGTTTAGAGCAAGCCTCCAAAGTCTCACTGCTAAGCAACAGCCATCCTCCCTTTTCCCTGGCTAAGAAAACCAAATTTTATCCAGGTGTGGGAGCATGGCTTGCCTCTCCACAACCACAGGTAGCGAATGTTAATTACTAAAGATAATCAAGATAAGGAATCTTATTATTAATCTTAAGATAATATTAAGATAATCTTAATATTACCTTTTACTAGTTTATGTATCATCAAGTATAAGCAAGCCTACTTCCCTTATACTTAATAATTATTTTTTCTTTTCCCATGATAAATGCATTAAATCAAAGAGAAATTGCCTATTCTGCCCTTGGATATTTTTCTATGAAGAAACAATGCCCATAACTGCTAAGGTCATATTACAACCTTAAGGGACCCAACATGTTGAGAATGGAAAAAGAATAAATGGAAGGAAACTGGACCTTGGATAGATGCTTTCTACTGTATATGCAGCCTTCATACATTTTACTGTGTGACCTCATTGTTTAAGCATTATTAAGGTTTCAATCACTTGAAGGAAAATCATCCCATTATATGATCATTTTAGTAATCCTAATTTCTCATAAATTCTGTTCCCAAGAAAAATATGATGGTCTGTTCTAATGGTACTGACATTACATAAAACATCTTTTTTGACATCTGTAAGCTACCTGAAGAATTCTGGAGATACCATAATATAAATTTACCTAAAATTAAGACAAAAGGAAAACTGTGGATAATTATCAAGAAGTTAATTTCTCTGAGATTTTAAGCACCTATAATAATTTAACTAATGTTATAAGATTGGCTGAGATATACACAACAGTATATTTTTGTGTTTGTTACTTTTGGGAAATGTGTTTGTTATTTTGGGGACATCATAGCTTTATTTTGGGACTTTATTACTTGTGGCAAAATGTTTTTCTTAAATTTTCATCTCATTAAGCTTACTATAAGTTATTTCTAATATTTTATAAAACTGACTTTTAATACATACATGATAATTACCTAGTCCTGGCTCTATTTTGGAAATCTCCTAAGAATGATTAATGTCAATATAAATTTTAAAGTTTACAATACTGTTTATCATATATCATTATGATTATAGAGTAATTAGATTTGTGTTTTATTATTTTCATTTTTCTAATATAGAAAACTAATTTCAGAGGCCTCACATCACTTACTCAATACATAAGACCAAAGGGGCAAAAAAGAAGACAAGCATGCTCTTGTTCCCATTATATATAATGATTCTATGTGTAGGTTAGTGCAAAATCTGTTAGGAGCTCCATGGTTATTTGATGTAATACAGTTAAATATAATTATAAAGAATGGTTAAGGAGGCAAGGATCATTCAGTGATCTAAAAAAATAAGCATAGGGGTGCCTGGGTAGCTCAGTCCTCAAGTATCTGTCTTGGACTCAGGTCATGATCCTAGGTCCTGGGATTGAACCCCTCATCAGGCTCCCTGCTCAGCAGGAAGCCTGCTTCTCCCACTCCTCCACTCCCTGTGCTTTTGTTCCCTCTCTCTGTGTCTCTCTGTCAAATACATAAAATCCTTAAAATAAATAAATAAATAAAAGAAAATTAAAAAGAAGCATAAACAAAAACTACCTGGGTAGTTCATGGTTATGAAGTCAGGAACTTGATAATTTTTCTTATCAAGACTGGCAGAGTCACAGAGTTGAGAAATGACATATTCTAAAAACTTCAAGCTGTTCAGTGTTACTAACATTGGTCAAACACCGTGGAAATGCCGATTTTTAACCATTTTGAATGATAAAAATGGCAATTTCATCAAGTTAAAAAAAAAAAAAAGACAAGAACACCTGGGAATTAAAATTGGAGAAATGAGGGCATCTGGGTGGCTCAGACTAAGACTCTACCTTGGCTCAGGTCATGATGCCAGGGTCCTGGGATTGAGCTCCCAACATCAGGCTCTCTACTTAGTGGGCAGCCTGTCTCTCCCTCTCCTCCCTGTTCCTGTTCTCGGCCACATTATCTGTCTCTGTCAAATAAATAAGTAAAATCTTTAAATAAAAATAAATAAAAATGGACAGATGAGTAGGATTAGAGAGGTACCAGGTCACATAAGATATGGTAAAAGTTAACAAGCTTATGTTATAAATTATTCAAAAGCATTAGAAACTTTTTAAGAATGGAAATAATATAACATTTTAACTTAAACCATTCTGGATGTGTAGAAATACCTGACTTAAGTTCAGGGTCATGGAGATCATACTACTACAGGACAAGAAATTAGTTACATTTCAGTTAGTTGCAATCACTCAAGTAATAAGGACCAAGACCCTGGCATTGGTGAAACAAAAAGTTAGATGAAAAAGATATTTATGTGATAAAACTGGTAAGTATTATTGAATTATCAAATATGGTGTTGATAAAGATGGAAAATGGAAGATTACTCTCAAGTTTCTCACTTGCATGACTAAGTGGCAAAATTATGGCCAGGTGGAAGAAATACGAAGAAAAAAAATATATATATATATATGAAGAGGATAGGGGACAGTGTACAAGTCAAACTCAAAGTCAAAGCAAGAAAAGTGGGGCATAGAATAGTCAAGGTTATTAGGAAGGAAATCAGGAGAATGATTCAAAAGGCAAGAGAGAATAAGAAATACCAGTATGTTGTAATAAATAGGGACAGTAAGAAAACTGGAGACTGTAAAACATGCATTGTGTTTAGCGATTTATAAGTTATCCTCTAAGAGAGAAACAGATCACTAAATTCTTGACAGTCATCCTATTGTATAGGAAAAAAAAAAATCTTCTATGGGCTTATCATAGTGGTCTTTATTCTTTCATTTTTAAAAATAACTTCTTTTTAATATTTTGTATTATAAAATATAAATAGCATAAAATAATATAAAATAATAATATTTTAATATTTGTTCTATTTACCTTAACTGGTAAATATGACCTCAATATATGAGGTCCTTGAGAGCAGGCAGTCTAACATGCTAATATGGTTATATTAAGAAAAGCTGTCCCCACAACCCCACCCTTGGTATGCCACTGTTATAGAGATAAATTTTGGCTAAAAGATTGGGGATTAACAGAGTAATTGGGCTTTAACCATCTTCAGTGTGATACTTATTTTGGACATTCAGATAAGTGGGCAATTGGGTGTACACTCTGTCACTAAGAAGAGGTCCATGTTGGCATTAATTTCTAAATTACAAGCTAATAGATAGTATGAGACATAAAGATAGTATGTGACATAGGAGAGCATAGTACAGCCAAAAAAAAGCCCCCCAAAACTGGGTGGCTCAGTGCGTTAAAGCCTCTGCCTTCAGCTCAGGCGTCATGATCACAGGGTCCTGGGATCAAGGCTTGCATCAGGCTCTCTGCTCAGCGTGGTGACTGCTTCCTCCTCTCTGCCTACTTGTGATCTCTCTGTCAAATAAATAAATAAATAAAATATATATTTTTTTAAAGGCGATGATAAATCATCCCTGGAGCACACAAACATAGAGATCTTGTGAATAAAAAGCCAGCAAACAAAACTGTGTGAAGAGTGGTAATTAAGGGAGAAAATGATTCCTATAATGAGTAAAAACACACACAAAAAATATTCCAAAGAAGAAATAGGTTTAATTTTGATAAATATTGATGATACATTCTATAAGATATAAAGAAATGATCTTTGTCTTTGGGAGAATGAAGTTAACAAAAATTTTGGTTAACACAGTTTTTTGTCTTTTTTTTGTTTTTTTGTTTGTTTTTTAAAGATTCTATTTATTTGACAGAGAGAAACACAGCGAAAGAGGGAACACAAGCAGGGGGAGCGAGAGAGGGAGAAGCAGGCTTCCCGCTGAGCAGGGAGCTGTGGGGCTCGATCCCGGGACTCCAGGATCATGACCTGAGCCTAAGGCAGTCGCTTAACCAACTGAGCCACTCAGGCACCCCTAACACAGTTTTCTTAAATGTTAACTAACTGGCCTATTGATTGGATTGAGGAGAAAGGGGCTGATCAAGGGGTTGAGTGAATAAAACTATTACACAATTTTTCTAGGTAGAAAAGTAGAAAAAGTGGTGACTAGTGGTAGTAGGAGGTTATATTGCAGGATTTTTAATAGGGGATACAAAAGTTTTTGATCAACTCAGATTCTCAGTGAAACTTTGGTATGATTTCATTTTTTTTCTGGGGGAAGTACTTAGAAGAGGCATGGCTGGATCATCTTTAATATATTTAACTTTTTAAGAAATGCCTAGTTTTCTGGGTGCCTGGGTTGCCTCAGTCAGTTAATCATCTGCCTTCTGCTCAGGTCATGATCCCAGGGTCCTGGGACTGCTTCCCACATGGGCCTCACTGCTCTGCAGGGAGTCTGCTTCTCCCTTTGCCTCTCACTCTGCGTCTCTCATGAATAAATAAATTAAATCTTAAAAAAGAAAAGCCTACTTTTCAAAAAGCCTATGCCATTTTACATTTACACCAGCTGTGTATCAGTATTTCACTTGTATTTTCCTTGCCAACAATTGATAGCATCAGATCACTGGATTAATCCAATGAATGCACAGTTGATTAGTGTTTTTCTAATGGCTAATATTAGTATTTTTATTTATAAACTATTATATTTTTTGTTTATGAAATACGTGTATAAATTATCTGCCCATTTTTTAAAATTTATCTTATGAGACTGAAATATTTATATTCTGGATATAAGATACTTTTAAGACATGAATCAGGGCAGCTTTCATTGTGTGGCTTAACTTTATTTGAGAGAACTTTAAAAAATGCATTTTTATTAAAATAAAGTCCAGATTTCAAATTTGTTTTTATAGATTTTTTTGTGTATACTATTTTAAATCTTTGGCACACTTTAAGTCATAAGTATTTACCTCATCTAGAGGTATTATAATTTTAGTTTTAATACTTCAGGTCTATGATCCATTTTGAGGTAATTTTGTTGTACCGTAAAATTTTAATTTTTTCCATATGGGAATACCAGGTTCCCAGCACCCTTTGTTGAAAACTCTATGCTTTCCTCACTGAATTGCTGGATACCTTCCTCAAAGTCAATCACTTAATTCTGGACTTTTATTATGTTTCATTAATCTATATTTGTCCTTTCACCAATATTTTATTGTATTGAATACTGAAGCTTACTTAGGTTTTTTTATTGAACATACATTGAAACATGTTAATTCCAGGTGTACAATATAATGATTCAAAATAAGTTGAATCTTTCTAAGGTTTTTAAATCAGGCAATATATAAGGTTCTCTTGCCTTTGTGAAGTTGGGTATGGTTAAAAGTTTGGAGCATCTCTCTTAATACACAAAAGACTGACAGCAATCTAGTTAAGTTTGCAGGCTGTGTTACAATGCCTAGAAATAGCCAAGTGAGTTTGAAACCTCAATGAGAGTTAAGTAGTGTTGAAAAATAAAACTGCAAAAAATAGAGCATTAGCCATACTTGGTCTATAGCCTGGTTCAGATATTGGAGGTGAGATAAAAGATAAATCAAGTATAATTTTTAAAGTATGGTTGATTTGAACAACTGGTGAGAATATTTTTAATTTTTAAAATTTTGATAAAAATATAACAAAGTTTGCAGTTTTAACCATTTAAGTGTAAAAGTCAGTGGTTTTAATTTACAATGTTGCACAATCATAACTAATTGTAAAACATTCTCATTACCCTAAACAAATTCACTAACCATTAAATGGTAACTCCTCACTCTCTCATCCCCCCAGTTCCTTGCAATCTTGAATCTACTCTATCTCCGTGAATTCACGTGTTCTAGGTATTTCATGCCAGTGAAATCAGCAATTTAGTCATTTTGTGACTGGTTTATTTCACTTGGCTTAATGTTTTCAAGGTTCACCTATATGATAGCAAGTATCAAAACTTCATTCCTTTTTATGGCTAAATAATACTCTGTTGTATATAGACACCATGTTTTTCTCACTCCATTCATTTGTTGATCGAAGTGTGGCTGTTACCACCTTATAGCTATTATAAATAATGCTGTAATTAACACTTGTATACAGCTGTTTGAGTCCCTGTCTTAAATTCTTTTAGGTGTGTCCTAAAAGTAATACTACTGGGTCATATGATAATTCATGTTTAACTTTTTGAGGGGTCATCGTATTACTTTCCACAGCTGCTGCATCATTTTACATTTCCATTATCTAGGTACAAGTGTTCCAGTTTGTCTACCTTCAAGAATACTTGGGTTTTTCCTTAGTGATTTTATGTATTTATTTGATAGAGAGAGAGGTCACAAGCAGGCAGAGAGAGAGGAGGAAGCAGGCTCCCCGCTGAGCAGAGAGCCAGATGCAGGCCTTGATCCCAGGACCCTGAGATCATGACCTGAGCCAAAAGCAGAAACTTTAACACACTGAGCCACCCAGGTGCCCAGTACTTGTTTTTGTAAATGAGAGCCATTCTAGTAGGTATGATGTGGTATCTCATTATGGTTTGTTTTGTATTTTGTCTTTATTGATATGCATTTCCCTAATGACTAACAGTATTGAGCATCTTTTCATGTACTTACTGATCATGCTTGTACATGCTGACCATACTTGTAAATCTACTTTAGACAAACATCTATTCAGGTCCTTTGCCCATTTTTTAATTGGTTGTCTTTTGTTGTTGAGTTGAGAAGTTTTTCTATATTCCAGATATTAAACTCTTAGTAGATATGTTTTCTCTCATTCTGTAGGTTGTCTTTTCACTTTCTTGATAATGTCCTTAGTACAAACATGCTCTTAATTTTGATGAAATCAAATTTATCTATTTTATCTTCATAAGCAACCAGCATGTGTTTTTGGTGTCTAAGAATCTATTACAAAACCCAAAGTCATGAAAATTTACCCTTAAGTATGGTTCTAAGCATATTATGATTTTAGCTTTTATATTTGTTTTTCCATTTGAATTTTTGTATATGGTATGATGTAAGGTCTAACTTCCTTTTTTTTTTTAACATGTGGAAGTCCATCCTAGCACCATTTGTGGAAAAGACTCCCCACCTTTTTTTTTTTTTTTGAGAGAGAGAGAGAGAGGAAAAAAAACAAATAAGCAGAGAGGAGGGTCGGGGCGGGGGGAGGTGGGGAGCAGACTCTCTGCTGAGCAAGGAGCCTGATGTTGGGCTCGATCCCAGGACCCTGAGATCACGACCTGAGCTGAAGGCAGATGTTTAACCAACTGAATCAACCAGGTTCCCTGAGACTTTTTTCCCCTCTTGAAAGGACTTGGCACCCCTGTCACAAATCAACTGCCGGTAGATATATAGACCGATGACACAGAATTGGGAATCCAGAAATAAACTATGCATCTATCCTTATGCCAGTATTATCCTGTTTTGATTATTACAGCCTTGTAGTAAGTTTTGAAAGTGTGAGACTTCCAACTTTGTTCTTTTTCAAGATTATTTTTGCCACTGGGGGCCACTGGTAATTCCATATGAATTTGAAGATCAGTTCATCCATTTCTGTAATAAAGACAGTTAGAATTTTGATAGAGATTATATTCAATTTGTAGATACCTTGGGTAGTATTGACAGTATATTTATATATTTGTCTGTTGAAGCCAGTAAGTGGCTTTTTCTTTAAAAAAAAAATGAATCTTTTGTAATTCACCTATTGGAGGAATATGAAGTGTTATGTTCCATTACTTGGATCCAGAAAGAAATTTTAACATGTCAAAACTAAGAAAAAATATGCTGAACAAACCTATTTATGCGGAAAATACATTTTTTAATAAATTGCTTTGCATCATGTTATAGTTTAGCAATATTAGATTTATACTTTCAGTTGTCATTTTAAAAAGAAAATATAGCTAACAGATCTTTTATACTGGTAATTCTTTGCTTTATTTAAAAGGGCTTCAACATTTGATTTTTAGTGTGACAGAACAATTTTGAACTACAATAAAGAAAAGGTGTACCTCTCTATGAAGGGGAGAAGATTGTTGATTTTTACATACCTATTTTAACCTATTTTAACCAAACATTTGAGTAGCATAGAGCAGTATTGGGTAGTGGTGAAAGCACAGGCTCATGAGTCAAACTTCCTGCATTTGCCTCCCAGCTTTATTATTCACAGGCTGTATAACATTGGGCAATTTCCATTAAGATATATCTTGCCAGGTGCAGGCCCCGGCAACGGTCGGTCAGGGTTCCCTTAAGGTGGTGACGGAGTCGGCAATACGAAATGAGAGAGCCCCGATGATTTTTTTCTGATCACCTGCCAGGCATCTCCCCCTTGCTGGCTCTCAGTGTCTTTATTTATAGCCAGCAAGTGAAAGATTCTCATGAAGGAAAATTTTTCTTACAGAGAGTGATTTTTGATTACACAGTGTCTTTGTTAAAGAAACATAGTGCTTTGATCAGTGAAACATGTTTTTGCAGGTGTACCTATCTACAGTTCAGAGTTAACTTCCTGAACCAAACCAAGGACATGTTGTTTAGTAAGGTTTTTTACAGTTTCTTACATTTGGTGCCTAGACGATAAAGGGTGGACTAATGATATGGTGTTTTTTAAGCAGGTCTTACAAACAAGAAGGCAATTGAAAGGCTTAGATGAGTTATGCACAAAGTTTTAGCTACATTATTAATACAATGACCAAAAGTTAGTCTGTCTGGCATTAAGGAGAAAGATAACTTATTTTGTAAGGCTAAACGCACTTGTTTAAGCCTGTTTTCCAAGATTGGATACAGAACTCTTTATTTATGGATCCTTTGTGTGTATGGCAATGTCCTTGTTAGTATAGTTTTATTTCTAATATTAAGCCCCTTATTTAACCACTTAAAAACCCTGACAATCTCCTCCACAGAGCTGCAGGATATCTAAGATTAAGCATTTTGCTATATACCAGACATGGTTTTTAAATGACAAGCATTCCGTACAAAGAATGGCAAACAAGCAGGGTGGAGAAACCGCTGCCCCACGCAAACTCCTCACACTTTGTGGGAGGGTCGGTGTTCTGTGCCTTGCAGAGGGAAATCACCTAATTGACCATGCAGGTGGCTTGTGGCATGGCGGGAGGGGTGGATCATGCACCGTCCCTGACAATACCTGCTTCAGTAGTCTCACCTAAAAAGTGGGAATACTCATGTCAAAGTGTTATGAAAATTATTTTATATTTGTACATAGTGTTCACTAAAAGTTAATTATATGCAGTAGTTTACGCCTTTATATATAATCATATGCAATAATTTATATCTTTATTTTACTATTTACAAAATGTTTTACCTAATCCCTGCTGAAATAGGAGATATTATTAGCCTCATTTAATAATGAAACTAAAATTCATGGTGATACACTAACGGCATATTAAAGATCAAAACATATAAAATTTTAGGTATGCAAGTTAAGTTCTAGAGATCTGTTATACAACATAGTGTTTACAGTTAAGCTTGTAGTTTAAACATTTTTAAGAGGATAGATTTCATGTTATCTGTTCTTAATCACAACTTAAATCAAAACCTATAAAACCAGATCTTATTAAAACCAAGTAATTGTCAGCAGAACAAACTGTGTCTACTTTCTATTTAAAGTGAACAGTCAGGACAATATGAAATGAAATTATGTAATGTTATAACAGAAGAGAAATTGAAATAATGAATTTTTATAGCAATCTAGAGAGTTTTCCTATGGTTCATATTTGTTTCTTCTGGTTTTCAGAAGAGAGAAAGTATATTACTACTTGTAAAATTCATATTGTGGTTGGCGGTTGGCTGAATTCAGGATCATATTTAAAATTTATACTATACTGATTTTATTATAAATAATCACAATGTATCCTAAGTGTCATAGTTCTGGATGCAAGCACATCAACAATGAGATATGTCAGCATATTTGCCTTTTATTAAAATAGTTTTTGATTCATATTTGAAGAAAATTTATCTTGTTCATTTTGGAAACTTATAAGTAAAAATGAAACATTAACAGACATTTTTTAAGATTCAACAGTACAATTTAGAACATAAAAGTCTTTAATAAACCTATTTTAACTTAGTGAACCAATTACCTCATTAGTAAATATTTATCTATGTATGGATTTTACTGTTATCATCCACTACTAAAATCAGAGGAATTTAAAACATTTTGATTGAAGTTATGGCTTTGAATTAGATGAAGAGATAATAGAGTTTGGGAAAGTGATTTTCACTGCCTTCAAACAGATGTCAATTGAAAGAAAACAGCACAAGTACCATGTAATAGAAATAACAAACACTGAAGCATGCACACAGAATACACAGCTTAATAAGAAACATCTTTTGTGATACGGCATTAAGTATAATCTTACTTATAGGTAATATTTACATACTTACACCAAAATTAAACAGGATACTGGAGATTTTAGCTATTGGGAAAAAAAGAATTGCTGATTTTCCTGAATCCTAATTAGTTAACATAATGATGTTTACATCGGTCATTGGTCACTTAAGAGGTAGTAAATGTAGTTCAATTAAACTGATTCATAAATTCAAGTGTTTAATAGCTATTGAATGCTTATTCCACCTCAGATATGATACTAAATATGAAAAATGCAAATACTTAAAATAAGACCTTAGAATGATAACTTGAGGCCAATATTAAACTCAACAGGTACAACTGAAAAGTAATGAAGTTAGTTTGGTCTACCTTGTTCTAGGAAAATCATCCTAGGTACTAATGATCATTTAATTTTGGAAATTCATCTAAAATTATTGTTAAACATTAATAGACTATTTTTTTAGAACAGTTTTACATTGACAGTAATATTGAGCAGAGGGTATGGAGAATTATAAAACATTTTAGTCTATATTATAAATTGCTTTATTTTTATGTTTTGAAAGTCATTTATCTGCAGAATTTAATTATTTTCTGTGCTAAAAATTATTCTTTCAGCTGAAGCTAAATTAACTCAGTTTCAGTGAAATTATAGGATGACTTACTATTTTAATAAGTAATTAATGTTAATATTCTACTACTTTTTAATTAATGTTAATATTTTATTATTTTTCCAGTGAGTAAATGATACACGATTCCAAAAACCTTCACATGATTACATAATAATGAGGATGGGAAAATAAAGTTAAATTTATAAGTATAGTTGTACCAAATAAGTTCCTAACTGATGAAAGATTTACAAGTAAAAAACAAAATTATAAACATATGATAAGTAAAATATGGTATGATACAAAAATAATTTAGGGGTGGGGATTTATTACCGGGAAAGATATAAAATCCAAAAGCAATAAAAGAAAATATATTTGTTATATAATATTTGAAAATTATATAGGTCTAACGATGCCAGAAACAAATTATACATTTTGAGTACAACAAAAAAACTAAATAGAAATTACAATTCACTTTAGCAAGTAAAGAACTTATTAAACAAGATGAAAAAGGGAGAAGCTCTATGGAGACTATAGACCAAACTATTTAAAGGATAATTCAACAAATATACAAAATCCAACAAATAAAAAAAAAAAAGAAACCAACAAGTCAACATGCACATACAAAAAAACAATGACAAAATTGAGACACATAGGAAATAAGAATAGAAGTGATAAGGTGTCAATTTATATAATATGAAAAGTTCTGCCAAGGTGAAAATGAAAAGTAATAGATATAACAAAAAATAGGTACAGAAAACACAAATTTTAGGCAGGTTAGTTGGTTCCTAAGGATGAAATAAATATCTGAAAAGAAGCACTGGCCAGATTAAATTGAAAATAGTTAAAAGAAAAAAAAATGTCTCAATGTTCAGATAAAAGTTTCACCAAAGGGATTCTAGGGAAAAGAGAACCACTGATTTCACAGAGTAGGTCATCAATTATTAAAATCCTACTCTGCTGAAGTTGTTCTTTAGTGAGCATTGAGATACTTGTATCTTCATATACTTGACCCATTCAGAGAAGTCTATACACATACTTCTTCCTCAGACCTGTTTTTCTCAAATTTTGAAACATGGATATAAAGACAAACCAAAGAAAAAAAGCAAAGGGTTTTCTTGACCTTGCTATAGCAAGGGAGACAGCCATCATGACTAGCATTTTGTCAGAATCTCAAAGACAGGCATAAGAGTGAGAAAGCTGCATAGTGGGGAAGAAAAGGAAGGTTTCAGGTATGCACTGAATGGAAGTGGTTGGTATAGAGAAGCTGTAGATAGATGCCCCCCTTCTAGTTAGCCCATGTGATTGATTAAGGGTGCATATTTGGCTTTCTCTGGTTGGTACCAAGTTGGAAGCTGAGATAAACAATAGAAAAGCTGTCAATTATTAATCAAATCCTGTCCATGTTGGTTCAATTGTTACAGAAATTATTGTTTAACTGCCTGGATTGTTAAAAAAGATAACAATCCACCTCCCTATAAATCTGATTTATAGCAGGCTGGTTTCCTGAGCTGTTTATTATAGAGAACAGGGATGGTTTCCTAGACAGGTTTCTTCAGATTGGACTATTTTGTACAGAGTTCTATTTTTATCCATGGTCTGACAATTCTCCATTTATATATTCAGTTTCTCAGTACTGTGTTTGTCCCATGTCCTGGAGCATTATGCAAGCCACTGACCACTATTACTGGGTTAGTGACGATCCTATCTCTGGCCATAACTAATTCCAGGCAAAATGTGTACCAGGTATGTTACTCAAAACTTTCTTCTGGGAGGAGTTTCCCCATTTGCTTCTGTCCTTCAAAACCACCCTAGAGAACAGCTATAGCAGTATGGGCTTAATCCAATTTGGGGAATTGCCAGCATAATGTGCAAAAGTATCTTTAAAAACACATCTATCTTTATTTTCTTCCTAAGTCTGTTGGTCATAGGGAATTCATCATGAGGCCACAAATGGTGTTATGAGAAAAAACAAACAAACAAAACTAAACAAAACAAAACAAAAACCAAAAGAAACAATTTGACAAGAATAGGCATTTAGGCCACTTACTTATGTTACTTATTTGTGCCATCAAGGCTTGTTTGAGCCTAATCTCAAATATGCCACTCCCATTTAACATTGGAGTGTTGTTGTGCACCCCAATCCTATGTCTTGGGTGTGTCAGAAAAATACCCAATTCATTTTGGCCAAGGTTTATTCTCCCGTAGCCCTAATAACAAGCTAGAATTCTATTGCATCTCAAAAGGAGAAAAGTTACCTGGAAAGGATGACATGGCATGGCCTTACCTCAAAATCTCAAAGAACTGTGATAGGATTCACCTTTAGAAGCTTGCCCAAAACTCCACACAGCATTCCTAACTGCCACAGATACTCCAAGCACCACCAGTATTTGCTGATCCTTTGGCCCGATGATTGAGGTTTACATGGGTGTTTATATTTTTGCAATCTTTTCTTATTCTGAGTCTTACTCAAAACAGGAAGCCTTGTATAGTATTTGGTAATTGGTTTGGAGTAGCATACTCGAATAAGGAAATATGTTGCTTCCAAAATCCAAAAGATCCATTAAGCATTGCTACTGCTTTCTTCATAGTAGGGAGGCAGATATAGCAAATTGTCCTTCCCCTGAAATGGATAATTTAAGATAACTGGACACCCACAAATTTCACTAAGGTTTTAGACCTAGATTTTTGGGATTTCCTACTTTCTGATGTGCTTTTTTTTCTTAACTCATCTAAAGTAATGATAACTTTTATTCTTCAAATACAACTAATATGTTATCATCAGGATAATGAACTGGCATGTTACCCCATAGAATAGAGAGATGGTTGAGATTCCTGTGCATTACATTAGGACTTAGAACTAGTATGGCTTCCAAATAATAGAGTGGATGGGAGTTGCTGTCCTTGCTGAAAGGAAACTGTTCTCCATGTTTTGTTTTGTTTTGTTTAGACAGGCATAGAGAAAAAAAAGTTCATGAGATTAATGACTGCATAACTGCATAACAGGTATTAAAGGGCGTGCTGATTTGCTCCAGCAATGAAACTACATTTGAAACAAAAACAGCAATTGTATCAGCAACTGAATAAATTTATGATAATCCATGGTCATTCTCCAAGGATCACATTTCTTCATCAGAGGTCAAATAAGTGAGGTGAAGAGATATGGTGGGAGTCAACATTCTTTCATCATTTTTTTTTTTAAGATTTTATTTATTTGACAAAGAGAAACACAGCCAGAGAGGGAACACAAGCAGGGGGAGTGAGAGAGGGAGAAGCAGGCTTCCTGCCGAGCAGGGAGCCCAATGTGGGACTCAATCCCGGGCCTCCAGGATCATGACCTGAGCTGAAGGCAGTCCCTTAACCAACTGAGCCACCCAGGCGCCCCTCTTTCATCATTTTTTATAACATTAATCTCTGTAGCACATTTTGGAATGGGAATTTGTGGTATTGTTTTGATGGAGGCAGTGCTGGTAGCTTGCACTTGGTTTTTCTTGTCATTATAATCTACATTCCATGGCTCAGGGAACCGATGTGGGCATTTTATAATTTTTGAATATGTTTATTCAAACTATACATTCTAGAACTAGGAAAATAACCACATGGTAGGTTCAGAAATTTCTATGAAATACACCTGGCCAAAATTCTATTTCTTATGCTTCACATTTTTCATCTGAAAAAAAGTGGAGTATGGCAATAACCTCTACTTTAAACTCTTGAGATATGAGAGGACTCTAAAGGAGTTCTGGCAAGTTCTGGCACTTAGTAAACCTTAAAAATATTAATTTCTTTTAAATTTAAGCTCCATAAAAATATTTTTACTGTGGTAGTAATTATCAGCAGTACAATCTTAAGTAGAATAATTAAAGTTAAGAAATCAAGCCAATGACATAGCTATTTTTCATTATAAAATTCTGAACTTAGAGGGACGCCTGGGTGGCTCAGTTGGTTAAGCAACTGCCTTCGGCTCAGGTCATGATCCCGGAGACCCGGGATCGAGTCCTACATCGGGCTCCCTGCTCGGCGGGAAGCCTGCTTCTCCCTCTCTCACTCCCCCTGCTTGTGTTCCCTCTCTAGCTGTGTTTCTCGCTGTCAAATAAATAAAATCTTTAAAAAAAAAAAAAATTCTGAACTTAGAAACTGATCTTCAACATAATCTGATTTTAAGTGTTTACAATATAAACAATTGATGTTTTATGATTTAATTAAAAAATAAAATTTATTATAACAATTATAAAATATATATAGCAATATTTTGGGAGAAATATAATGTAAAATTTATCAAATATATCAATTATATAACAATATATATTAGACATATAAAATATATGAGATATATCAAAATATATCAAAATATAATAAAGTTTTATCATGGACTGAGAGTAATTTATTTTGTCCAAGAAGGCCAGTTAGACCTGAAGAAAATCTAGTCTCTGAGTCTGGTCAATTAACAGGAAGGAGAGGGATTAAAACAACACATGAAGAACTACCGTCATTATTTGGATACATCTGAAGAATTAAAAGAGAACAATTAGAACCAAAAATCCAGCATAAGAATGGAAGTGAGTATAAGAAGAAAGACTATATGGAGTCTGAGGGTGAAAGTAGAAGAGAACAAAAGAGTTCCCTTCATATTTTATATTCAGCCAGTCTGCTTGTCCTATATGACTCTTCAGAAATATTCTTTTTGGATCATTCTCTTCTCCATTTTCAATATTACCCTTGGTAACAGATTCCTCTGTGTTACTCAGAAGAGGATAGACTTCACTGAAATAACAAGAATAGCAATTTAGGGGCTGAACACACCAAACATAATTTTTCCTTTATGCCAGGGCATGCTGAGGGTAAAGCCATTCTTTTATAAGCCACAAGTCAGGGACACAGAGCTTCAGATCACTATGGTATCATCCATCCAGAAGACTGGGAAAGGAGAATGGGGGCCGGGTAGTACAGATACCATGTTACCCCTCCTAGAAGGGACACCCTTTCCTTCCACTTACTTGCTTTGGTCTGTACTAATCACATGGCAGACATAAACCCTATGGAGGTGGAGAACTACTACAGAGAGGCACATGAACAGTAGTTTCACTAACAGTTTCTTCTACTCCATCTTTATTCATTTCTGCCTAACTAAAATAGCTTTGTTTTAATCTTCATGATAATTTTCTCCCCCAATTAGAATCTATATATTGTCTTTAAAATTCTCATTTCTCAAAAGTGTGTTCATTAACAACCTATTACTGCTAACTATGGTGAAACTAAACTCCATACCTTGATTTATAAAAATCTCTATATTCTCGCTCTAATTTGAAAACTGGGCCAGTTGATAACATAACACATCTACTTTGTGACTTCTGCACATGTCATTCTTATTTACATCTTACCCACACTGTGATGACTGTTTATGTGGTAAGGAGGAAAACTATAAACATTACACATTCTATCTGGTGAGTAAGATGAGTTCACGTCTAAGGAAATCCCTCCTACCTTCTACTCCTGATTTCAATTCTACCAGCAACCAGCTTTCCTGAGCTGTGTGGCTGTAATACTGGTAAGAACATGGCACCCGGAAACATAACACAAAAATGACAGGCTCTGCAACATCCTGGAAAGAAGGGACAAAAAAAAAAAAAAAAGAAAGAAAGAAAGAAAAGAAAATTCCCCTATGAAGTAGGGGCCAGACAGGAAAATCCCTAAGATGAGGGTCAGAATAACATGATTTCTGTAGACAAAGCTTGGATGCGAAAGACCAGTGCTTATCTCAAAGCATCTCCATGAAAGGATTTCTAGCTTCTGGGATATCTAGGAGTCTAAGTTGGTCTTCTAAGTCTAAATTATTTCTACAGCTGGTAGCCTAAGTTATTTCTACTACTGAGGCAGAAGTAGCACCAGACTGCAGATGGAAAGTCCAGAGAATAGGAGCATAAGGAGAATAGGAAGGATACAGTGAAAGTCATGAATGGATTCTGCCAACACACAAGACAGAGTTTTGGTCCCTCTCATTACCCAGGAGACAGTCACCTATTAAGAATCTGCAGGTTCCTACATACCGAGAGTGGTATATAAGTAGGCAATATAAGAGAGCTCAGAAAATAGAAGGAAGAAGAAAAAAAAAGAAAAAAGAAAAAAAGAGAATCCATAGTATAGTGAGCTGGAACTGTTATGAGAGAGAATAATGTGAAGCAAAATAGATAAAAGCACTTACACTGATTCAATTATAGTACATGTTTCCAGACTATATAGGTAGGTAGGGAGATTAGCTAAGTATATGTACTATATTTTATTTGAATTAAGCCAGAAAAAATGGTTACTGAATTAAATTACAAAATTAGGTTCAATTAGAAATTCATTCAAATTACAGAAAAATTTCAAAGCACACAGCAAATAGAATTGCAGCAAGAGCAAAAAACAACAGATAGAAGAGGCAAGAATTAAATAAATAGGAGAAAACATCCTTGGGCTGGAATGAGATCAGAGTCTATAGATTAAAAGGCTTCACTGAATTCCAAACAGGATAAATGAATAAAAGAAAAATAAACAGATATGTTGGAATATAATTCTTTAACTCTAGAGTAAAAAAAAAAAAAAAGTTGTATGCTTCAAGAATAGATAACTACTTAGAGATAAAATGAAAAGAATCAGTTACATGAGACCTTTTAATGTTAACATTACAAATTAGAAAATAGTAGAAAAATATAGTCAACATGTTTCACACACAGTATAAAACACACTTGAAAATATGGAAGAATTTGAAAAATAGAATGAAAAAACATGAAGAGAAATATAATTCCATTTGCTTTGTTCTTCTAAGTGGAAAGCCAGTATTTTGGGGGGTCAAATTCCTAAAATATATTCTTTCATTTCTTGGGTTCCAATAGTATTTCTTTCCCATTTCCTAATTCCAAATGGAGTTACAAAATATTAAGATTTGCTTACCCGATCAGAACATATCCCTGCCCCTATTTTTTTTAATTCCCACCCAAAATACATAAAGGAAATGGAGAAAGTGTGCTTTCCAAAAGAAGTTTGTACTGTTAAAAGGTGAAATAAAAACTAGCTCTGTTTTTATGTCCATGAAAACTCAATATGACCAAGATGTCAATTCTTCTCAACTTAGTCTATGTATTTAATACAATCCCAAATAAAAAATTCAAGTCATTTTGTAGATATATTCACACACACACACACACACACATACACACACACACACAGAGTTTTGCCCTTAAAAAAGTTAATTCAAAGTGGATCATAGATCTAAATGTAAAATATAAAACTAGAGTTATTTTTATAATATCTTTTATGAGCTTATAGTTTTATGTTTTACTTTTTTTTTTTTAAGATTTTTTATTTATTTATACGACAGAGAGAAACACAGCGAGAGGGAGAACACAAGCAGGGGGAGTGAGAGAGGGAGAAGCAGGCTTCCCGCCGAGCAGGGAGCCGGATCCCGGTGTCTCTGGGATCATGACCTGAGCCGAAGGCAGTCGCTTAAACAACTGAGCCACTCAGGCGCCCCTATGTTTTACTTTTGACTAGGGGCTGACTAGAATACTCCAGAAATGGGGAAGGCTGGTGGGCACCATCTTTACACATTCCTTCTGTTTAACTCTAGATCAACAGTATTTCCTAGGTAGAAATTTATACACAGATCTGCTGTACCATTTTTTTGTGACTTCCACCCAAGGGACACCCTTTGATTGCCAGGCTCTAGTGGCCAGTGGAGCTTATAATGATACCCTACAACTGTAACAAAAGGAAAAAAAAAATTAACTAGCTATCCACTGGGGTGCAGTGTAGATGCACCAGTCTTCCCAGGAAAGAAAAATGAAACAATTTATAAAATGACAAGCATTCATACTTTTCAATAATTACTTTAAACATAAATAAACTAAGTTGTCCAACTAAAAGACATAATAAGCTGAGTGAATTTCAAAGAAAAAAAAAGACCCAATATTATTCTGTCTATAAGAGACTCCCTTCAGCTTTAAGGAGACACACAGCCTGAAAGTGAAATGATAGAAGAAGATTCCATGTAAATGGAAACCTAAAGAAAGCTAGAGTAACTATGTTTTTTCAGAAAAAACGAGTCCCTAAGATAAAGAATATTATTAGACACTAAGAAATGTCGCTGCCGGGGACCAGCCTTGGCAGAAATGTGGGTCCCGAACCACGGGATGTCTGGTGGGTGAAATAATGACATAGACATGGAAATCTGATGTAAGCTGATAGACCCGAGGTCAGTCAGGAGACCTATGAAGCAGGCTCAGGCTCACGCTCTGGCTTTTTAGCATTGGCTTTCTAGCTCTAGCTCTCTAGCTCTGGCTTTGGCCCTCTTTCTCTGCTTCTGTCTCTCTTGCTCTCTGTCTGCTTCTCTTTTTGCCACTTTCTTTGATTCTCTGTTTCTGTCTCTCTTTGCTTCTTGCTTCTCTTTGCTTCTTTTTCTCTCCTTGCTTTGCTTCTGTCTCTCTTTGCTTCTCTTTCTCTCCTCACTTTGCTTTTGTCTCTCTTTTTAGGCTCTCTTGCTTTTTCCCTACCTTTTCCTTTGCCTCTGGCTCTGCCTTTTTCTCTTTTGACTGACAAGGGTCCCAGTCTTTTATTATTCCCAAGTGAGGAAGCTGGGTGGTGCAGTTAAATCTTTAACTGCTTTTGTACCCACCCTAGAGACAGGATTAGTATTGTTACTGCAGGGAACAGAGTGATTGCTTAAACTCACAGAAGTTGAGACCACTGAGGCAGAGGGATCAAGGAATACAAATAAGAGATACAGAGATATGATTACCAGGAGGGGGATTAAATGGAACTATATGTCTTGAATAAGCACACAAAGGACATATTGCCCAGACCCACAGGGTACAGGGCTTTCCGGATCCTAGGCGGGGAAAGCCCAGAGGGGCTTTCATTCACATTTACAGGTACCTCCGCCAAAGTTTCCGGTGGCTTGGGCCTGGAGGGAGGGGTGGATCACACACCGTCCCCAACAAAGAAGGTTACTATATAATGATAAAGTGATGAATAAAACTAAAGAATATAAAGATTTGTAAATGTTTATATATCCACCATAGGGTACCTAAGTATATAAAGTAAACATTAACAAAGGGAGAAATACAAAGCAATAAAATACTAGGGGGCTTTAATAACCACTTTCATCAATGATAGTCATCCAAATGGAAAATAAGTATGGAGATATTGGACTTAACACATTAGACCAGGTAGAATCAAACCTTTATAGACCACTGTACCTAAAAGAAGCAGCAGACATAATTTTCCAGAGTTCACATGGAACATTCTCCAAATTGAATTGTAAAGTAGACCATAGAAAAAGTCAATAAATTTAAGAATGAAATTATTTTAGCTATCTTTTCTGACCACCATGCTGGAAAACTAGAAATCAGCTTTAAGAAAGCAAGAAAATTCTTAAAATGTGGAGATTAAACAAATTACAACTGAACAACCAATGAGTCAAAGAACATATTCAGATTGAAATCTTTAAAATCTTCCAACAAATGAAAATGGAAATACAACATATTAAAACTTAAGGCATGCAGTGAAAGTAGTTCTAAAAGGGTAGTTCACAGTGAAAAAAAAAACCTACTTTAAGAAATAAGAACTCTCAAACAACCTAACTTTACACCTTCAGCAAATAGAAAAAGAAGAACAAAAAGACAAAAGTTAGAAGGAAGGAAATGGCAAAGATCAGAGTGGAAATAAATAGGAGCAGACAAAATTTGAGACTCATAAGGATAAAAAAAAGAGAGGGTTTAAATAAATAAAATCAGACATGAAGGGACAATCCAAAGGCTCAAAAGAGACTGTTATAAACAAATATACACCAACAAATTGGACAATGTATAAGACATGCATAAATTCCTAGAAAAATAGAACCTAGCACAGCTGAGTCATGCAAAAAAAGAAAATATGAACAAGATAATTACTAGTGAAAAGATTGAATGAATAATCAAAAACTTCACAACAAACAAAAGTCTAGGCCCAAATGGTTTTAATGGTAAATTCTATCAAAAAATTAAAGAATTAATAACAATCCTTCTCAAACTCTCTAAAAATAATGAGAGGAGGAGGGAACACTTCCAAATTCATTTTACAAAGACAGCATTACCCTGGTATCAAAACCAGAAGGACATTACAAGAAATGAAATTTGTAGACAAATATCCCTGATGAGCATAGATGTAAAATCCAACAACATATTAATAAACAGAATTCAATAAAACATTGAAAGGATCATACAACAGGATCAAATGGAATTTATCCAGGGATGTAAGGATAGTTCAACATCTGAAAATCAATGTAATACATCACATGGAGAAAAGAAAGAATAGAAATTATATGATTATATCAGTAGATGCAGAAAAAAGCATTTGAAAAAAATGTAACAAATTTATGATAAAAACTCTCAATGTAGTGGTATAGAAGGAAAATATCCTAACATAATAAAGGCCATAACTGACAACCCCTAACTAATATTACATGCAATGATGAAAAGCTGAAAATTTTTCTCCCAAGATTAGGAACAAGACAAGGATTTCCATTCTAACACTTTTATTCAACATAGTAATGGAAGTCCTGGGTAGGGGGTTTAAAAATAAATTACATTCAGATTGGAAAAGAAGAAATAAATTATCTCCATTTAAGGTGGCTTGATATTATACATAGAAAGCCCTAAAAACTCCACCCAAAAACTGTTAGAATAAAGAATTCAATATAGGTGCAAGATAAAAAAGATCAATAGATAAAAATCAGTGGCATTCTCATATATCAATAATGAACCATTTACAAATTCATCAAAAAGAAAATACCTAAGAAAAAATTTAACTAAAAATGTGAAACACCCAGACATTGAGAATTGTAAGGTATTGGAAGAAATTGAAAACAATTCAAATAAATGGAAAAATATTCTGTGGTCATGGATTGAAAGAATAGTATTAAAATATCCATACTAACAAAGCAATCTACAGATTGAATGCAATTCCTATCAAAATTCCAATGGTATTTTTCACAGAAATAGAACCAAAAAAAATTCCTAAAATTTGTATAGAATCAAAAAGGTCTCAATTAGCCAAAGCAATTTTGAGATATAAGAACAAAGCTGGAGACATTACACTTCCTGATTTCAAACTGTATTACAAACCTGCATAATCACATCAGCATGGCACTGGCATAAGAACAGATACATAAACCAATGGAACAGAATAGAGAGCCCAGACATAAACCCACACACATATGATCAATTAATTTACAACAAAGAAGCCAAGAATATACAATAAATAAATAGCCACATGCATATAGATAGCCACATGCAAAAGAATGAAACTGGACCCATCTTACAACACACACAAGAATAAACTCAAAATGAATTTAAATCTCAAATGTAAGATCTATATCCATAAAATTCATCAAATAAAACAAAAGGTAAGCTCCTAGATATTTGTCTTAGCAATGACTTTTTTTCTCATTTAATACCAAAACCAAAAGCAACAAGAGCAAATATAAAGAAGTGGGACTTCATTAAACTAAGAAGTTTCTGTATAGTAAAGGAATCCACCAAAAAAAGGAAAAGACCACTTACAGAATTGGAGAGAATATTTGCAAATCATGTACCTTTCAAGGTGTTAGTATCCAAAACATATAATGACCTCACATAACTCAAAAGAAAAAAAATCCAATGAAAAATTAGAAGTCTTGAAAAGACATTTTTCCAAAGAAGACATATAAATGGCCATCAGGTAAAAGTACTCAACATTACTAATCATTAGGGAAATGCAAATCAAAACCACAATGAAATATCATCTTGTGCCTTTTAAGGTGGTTACCACTGGAAAGACAGCAGCTAACAAATGTTGGTGAGGCTGTGGTAAGAAAATGTTTGTGGGCGCCTAAGTGGCTCAGTGGGTTAAAGCCTCTGCCTTCGGCTCAGGTCATGATCCCAGGGTCCTGGGATCGAGGCCCACGTCAGGCTCTCCACTTGGTAGGGAGCCTGTTTCCTCTGCTCTCTCTGCCTGCCTCTCTGCCTACTTGTGATCTCTCTCTCTGTCAAATAAATAAATAAATCTTAAAAAAAAAAAAAAGAAAATGTTTGTGCACTATTGCTGCAAAGATAAGTTAGCAGAGCCACCTGTAAAATGGGATGAAGATTCTTCAAAAATTAAAAATAGAACTGTCATATGATTCAGCATTTATACTTTGGGGTATTTGAAGGAAGCAAAATCATCGTCTTGAAAATATATGTGCCCTCATGTTTATTGCAGCATTATTTACAATAAAGAGACCATGGAAACAAACTAAATATCATCAACAGGTGAATGGATAAAAAAATGTGAGGTATATAGTATATATATCTAGATATATATAATGGAATATTATATGTAGTATTATAATATATAATGGGATATTACACAGCAATAAAAAGGAAATCCTGTCACTTGTGACAATGTAGAAGGATCTTGAGGCCGTGATACTAAGCAAAATAAGTCACA
Source organism: Spilogale gracilis (assembly GCA_004023965.1). Taxonomy (NCBI): domain Eukaryota; kingdom Metazoa; phylum Chordata; class Mammalia; order Carnivora; family Mephitidae; genus Spilogale; species Spilogale gracilis. The sequence goes on from PITA01005258.1 coordinate 48,976, forward strand.
AAGGGAAAGATAAGTAGTGTAGGATCTTACTTGAATGTGAAATCTAAACAAAAGAGCTCAAATACATGGAATAGGTTGGTGAATGCAAGAGGTGGGGGGTGGTGGGTGGACAAAGTATGTGAAGGTGGTCAAGGGTACACATTTCAAGTTCTAAGATAAACATGTCTTAGGGATATAATGTACAACATGGCAACTGTAGTTAACAATACTGCGTTATGTATTTTAATGTTGTTAAGAATAGTTCTTAAATTCTCATGACAAGAAAAGAAGATTTGCATGCGTGATGATAGATATTAACTTATTTTTTGTGGCAATCAATCTGTACCAAATGTACATACGGAATCACTATGTTGTACACCTAAAACTAATATGTTCTATGTCAACTATCTCAACAAAAAGATTATATGTATTCAACATATACATATAATGTATGTATACACACACACACACCAGCAACAATGAGGTATCACTATACACCTATTAGAATGGCCAAAATCCAGAATACTGACCCCAAGCCCTGTCAACTATATAGAGAAACAGGCTAGGGACATATTGATCTCATTCACTGCTGTTGGGAATGAAAATTGATACAGCCATTTTGGAAGACAGTGTAGCAATTCCTTACAAAACTAGATTTTTACCGTACAACCCACCAATCACGTTTCTTAGTATTTACCCAAGGGAAATGAAAATTTATGTTCATACCAAAACCTTCACACAGATGTTTATGGCAGATTTATAATTGCCAGAGCTTGGAATCAACCAAGATATACTTCAGTAAGTGAATGCATAAATCGTGGTACATCCAGACAACAGAGCATTATTCAGAGCTAAAAAGAAATGATCTATCAAGCCATGGAAAACACAGAGAAAATTTAAATGGATATCAGTAAGTGAAAGAAGCTAGTCTGTAAAGACTACAAACTGTACTATTCTAACTGTGTGACATTCTGGAAAAGACAAAACTATGTAGAAAAAAAAACAAGCCCATAGGTACCAAGGGTTGAGGATGTGGCGGATGAATAGGTAGAACATAGATGGTTTTAGAGAAGTGAAAATACTCTGTGTGATGCCATAACGATGGGTGCACATCATTACATATTTGCCCAAACCCATGGAAGGATCAATATCAAGAATAAGTGGTAATGTATATGGATATTGGGTGATTATGATGTGTCAATATTATCTATTGAAACAAATCTACCACTGTGATAGGAGATACTGATAAAAGGAGAGGTTCTTCATGTGAAAGTGAAGGGACACTATGAGAAGTCTCTATTCCTTGGCTCAAAATTGCTGTAAACTTAAAACTTTAAAAAAAATTGCAACTAAAAAAACAATATATAAAAACTAGGGTTCATTACTTGTCAAACACTGTTAACAAACTAAAAGGGTGTTTTCTAAGATTAAAAATTCTTTGGATGGTGGGACACAATACACTTGGCAATCGAATGCCTGGAAACGACAGCTCCTTGTTACAGCTTCAAAAACGAGTATGCGGCCATGGAGGCCTACAAGGTGGTTTGCACCCTGCGGCAGGCTAACAGCAAACCGGAGCTGTAGCGTGCAGTTTATGTAAGCCAACCCGGGTGGGATTAGCAGGTTTTGCTGGCAGGCTTCCTGTGGATTGTTTAATTGGAATAATTTCACAGGCTCAGGGCTTAGGAGCTGTCCCTAGTTGTTTGCCACCTGGTCTTGGGGTAATCAGAACAGCTGTGTAGTGTGTTTTACACTAGAGTGTGGGAGTCTGATAAGGAATGTGGTTGTCGTGGTATCTAATCAACTGTTCAAACAGGAGAACTGACCTCAAGCCAGGGCCTTGAAACAGGATTAAAAGAGTATTTAAGAAATATTAAACACCATTTTAAAGGCAAGCCAGACTTGCAGAACAAATTCACAAATATACATGATAAAGGACTCCCAACAGGTATATAGAATGCTTTTCTTTCTTTTTTTTTTTTTAGAATGCTTTTCAACTCAAGAAGAGGAAAACATTAATAAAAAGAAAAATTTGCAAAAATTTGAGTAGACACTTGTACAAAGAAGATCTAACATTCAGAAATAAGCACATTATAGGATGTCCATTAGTCATTAGGGAAATGCTAAGGAAAACCACAACAAACCACCCTCGTTGATACTTAGTGGTATGTAACACCAACATCAAGTATTGGTGATGATATAATAAAAGTAGAAATCACATTTTGCTAGTGAGGATACAAAATAGTTTAGATTGATGGAACATTTTATAGAAGTTTCTTATAAGATCTTTGAAAATCCTTTCCAAAAAACTATTCAAGGTAAATTTTGAAAAGTGTGGTTTTTTTTTCCCCTGTGAAGATATGTTTCTAATATTCCTAACAGCTTCTGCATAATTTCCAGATGCTGGAAACAAACATCATGTCCATCAATTTATGAAATGATGAAGAAATTGTGGTTGATCTTTACAATACAAATCTACACAGAAATAAAAGCAAGTGAGCCCCTATACCTACTGATACACCTAACATGGATGAAGCTTAAAAGGATCATGCTTAGGGAAAGCAGTCAGACACAAGACCATCAACACTATGGTTAATTAATATATTTTGGAAAAGGTAAAATTACAGTGTCAGAAAGCAGAACAGTGGCTACCAGGAGTCAGTGGTGGGCAATGGAATGGTTTGACTGCAAAGGGGCATGATGCAACATTGGGCAGTGGTGGAAATATTTTCTATCACACTTTCAAGCTCAGAGTTATATCCTTTTAAACACTGATATTTTTACATGCAAGTTATCCACTGAAAATGCTGATTAAAAAATAAACCAATCACAACTTGTTTTTTTTTTGCAGTGACCATACCCAATTCTTTTACATAATAAAAAAAATTACTATTTAATTTCTAGTCCTAATTTATAGCATAATTCAGATTTGTCAACTAAAGATGAAATTGTAAGTCATTTAATAACTGTCCAGCCAAAATCACTGATCCCTGTTTTGTGACTCTTAGTTTCCTTCCACTTGTAAGAAAGTCAGTTTTGCACATGTATTCCTATATCTCACGAGCTTTTAGACTTTTAGAATAAAATACATGAGAGGTTTCTTTAAACTACAGAACATTATAAAAACTAGTTATCATTATTTATTATCCTTTAATGTAGGAATTTTTCCTACTCCATCTTTGTAGGACACTAGAAAAGAGCATGGTTCTTTGCTCAATAAATATGTGTTGAATGCCCTTAAAGAGGTGATTGGGATTCTTATTTTTATATTTGAACTTCTCCCAAGTTGCAACATTTAATTTAGGCACAACATGATAGCATTATCTTTGGGACAAAGGCTGAATAGTGACTAACAGTGAGATCTTGTTTTCCTATCAGTTTTACTCATCATCACATTTCCTCCAAGTGAACTATTTATTGAGTTTCAGCAGCACTGAGTGCCGAAGGACAATTAAATTGATCCTCAACAAATTACTAAGAAACACTTCCTTGATTTTAGTGTTTCCCCTTAATTGTGAAGCCATGGCAGCTCCACAAATAAATGGGTAGCTTAACAGACTCCATGGCTAATAATGTGAAAAGCTCACATTACCTAATGCTGCTTCCAACATCTCTATTACCACTTTGGATGGAGCCAAAAATAGAGTGATAAAGACAAGAATAGTTATATTCTTCACCACAAAGTGCACTCAATCCTTTATAAATACCCATGCACATTAAAATATTAAACCCATGTTTTTAAAACGTTTTGTCCTTGTTCATTCACTTTGACATGAAGAATTTGGTCCTCATAAGCAGTTTGGAAAGTAGATGAGAAAATTTCATTTTTAGATAAGAAAACTAAGGCTCAAAGAGTAAAAAAATATACATTTTTTTTCCTTTTTTGGGGGGGTCCACAATTCAGCTTTAATTTTAACATAAAACTAACTACTGAGAAGTAACGACTTGGTTTTCCAAAATCTAAGTATGAGCTACATGGAAGTAGTTCCATATATAACATTCTCAGCATTTTACCAACAATGCCAACCACGTTTCTTAATTCATAACACTGAACATAAATTAAGTAATAATTACTCATCCTGAAAGCCTATGTTCCAAAAAGCATGTTAAGCAGTTTATATATTCAATCTCATTAATTCTTACAACAGCTTTGTAAAATAAGTACCATTATTCTCCGGTTACCTTCTACTCCATGTGCTCCTTCATTCCATGATAAATAAATTCTATATATTAGCATTCTAAAGCTAAGTACCACAAGCTTAGCAGCTTAAAAGAACATAAATTCATTATCTTACAGTTTCTGAAGGTCAGAGGTCCCACTATTAAGTTGCTAACAGGGCTCACAGCTTCTCTAGGGAAGAATCTATTTCTTCATGTTTTCTCTCCGACCAGTCTTCCCTAGTCACGTCTCCCTCTGACCACAAGCCAGAAAGATTTTTCTGATTTTAAGGATTCATGGTTAGCTTGGGCCCACCTGGATAGTCCCGGCTATTCTTTCCCCATCTGCAGACCTTTAACCTAACTACATCTTCGATGTCCCTTTTTCTAGGTAAGGCAACATTATAGATTCTGAGGATTATGTTGTGTACATCATTTGGGGCCATTATTCTGCTTGCCACACCTGTATCATCAATTTTGGGGACCATTCCCCCAGGCTCTAGCAAAACTGAAACCTAGATTTTTTTTTTTTCTGAAGGCTTTACTTTTCACAAGTAGAAGTCTTCACAAGAAAAAGTTTCTTCTACCTTTCAAAAAAAAAAAAGCTTTTTCTACCTTTCATGCTCTAAAAAAACATAAGTAGACCTGTGTCATCTTGGTTCCACACTGTTAATTCCTGACCATCATTTAAAGTATCAATTCTTGGGGTACCTGAGTGGTTCAGTCTGTTAGCACCCGACTCCTCTTGGTTTGTGTTCAGGTTATGCTTTCAGGGTCGTGAGATTGAGCCCCGCATCAGGCTCCATGCTGGACATGGAACTTACCCAAGATTCTCTCTGTCCCTCTCCCTCTGCTCCTTCCTCTCTCTCTGTCTCTCTGTCTCTCTCTCTTAAAAAACATGAATACAATAAATAACATATTCTTATGAGTTTCTTACCATCTAGATACAAAATTTCTCTACCCCTTTGTAATTTCTCTTCCAGTTATTAGGCTTTCTCATCACAGTAAACTTCTTTTTTCCTTGTTATTTATTACCATGGCTAATCCGTAACCTTGCATGTCAATCTCAGTTGTACTATGAACTTGCTAATTTGTTATTTTTCCTTCTTTCCTGTTTGTTTTTGCCTTTTTACGTGCATTAAAGAGAGAGTATGAGTTTCATGGTTATGGGCACCAGTGAGAAGAAAGAATTAGAACATCTTTTCAAATTATTGTTATATCTCTTCTGATTCCCAAAGAATACAGTCAGGAAAAAAATTATGCAATTATCAATTGGCACATTTTAAAAGGCAGATATGACAAAGAAGAGAAAAGGATAAACTCTTGAGAAAATGTTTCCATCAGAGTTCAAGAAAAGCATCTTTGTCGTAGTTTTCTCCAACTATTTCTATGGTGAGTGCCGTCACTTCCCCCTCCCCCACCTACCCCCAAAACTTACTTGTTCTTTGTTCTGAGGCAAGGTTCCTATTTCCCAAGTGAATCTTTCAGTAAATCTTGCCTTAGAAATCTCCAGCACCTCCAGTCACATACATAGGAGTGGGTCTTATTTCCTAAATCCATTACCTTCTTTCCCATTCATTTACACAATTTGAGTGTGAATATCTTTGACTTAGCTTTCCAAGTAGTGATGCCCTGTGTAACTAAAGCCTGTCAATTAGTATCAAGTGGAGAATAGTGTTTAGGGTGGTAGTGGAGAAGAAGGTAGTGTAGTGATAGAATGAATTCTGGGACACTACCATTGAAATAGACATGAATCCATATTCATTGTTATTCTCACCTGTAAGAGTTTAAGACATATTTCATTGATTAGTGTACCCGTTAGCTCAAGAATACATAATATAAGGACAGAAGCTCAGGTGGAAGGAGACAAGGTTTAATCTAAATGCATATGGAAAAAGGAAAATTTTCCTAGTTTGGCAGGTTGTCTATAGTTTCCTGTGAGGAGAGTAATTCCCATTTCTGTGCAAAATATTGTTTGTTTGCTTTCATCCCTATAAAGTCTCTTATCAGAATAGTGAATGTAATAAATTCTTATTAGGTTTCTGCTTGGTTACCACAGGGAAGGACCCTGCTATTTTCTTTCTAATAAGGACAAGAAGAAAATATGTTATTTTACTCAGTTTTCCTTTTGTTGCTGAGGACATTATGCAGAAAATAATCACATTATCAGTCACATTATCCATATATATGTTAGACTCTAACTTTTCTGCCTAATAGTTACATTCTATTATGCTGCAAATTGTTAAGGATCTACAATTGTTTAGTGGCTCTTTCACCTGCTAGGTGAACAACTTCACTGAGTTTTCCATTGGCATGTAAGTTTGCTCAGTATATTTTATATGAAAATAATTAAAGAAAATTAAAAAAAAATCCTGGGGTGCCTGGGTGGCTCAGTTGGTTGAGAGCCAAACTCTTGATTTCCACTGGTGTCATGATCTCAGGTTCATGAGATCCAGCCCACACCAACCTCAGTGCTCAGTAAGGGATTGGCTTCTCTCTCTCTGCTCCTCCCCACCAGCTGTGCATGCAGAAGAATGCTTTCTCTCTCTCAAATAAATAAATAAATCTAAAAAAAAAAAAGAAAGTAAAGAAAAAGAATTACAGATGATCGTCCCTTACAGCTACTCTCCCACAATTATTTTTTTTTCTGCTTTTTACCTACATTTAGAGCCCAAATAATTGGCAAAGTTGCCCAAACTTTCCACTCTGCTTTGCTCACTGTTTATTTACTCCTTATGACACTGAAATTGGGTTTATGTCCCCATGATGTACCAAAACATTCTTCCCCAGTCACCATTGGTCTCTATGTTTAAAAACCAGTAGACATTCTAGCAGCTTTAAATCTCCTTTTAAAAATACTATTTTCTTCACATCCCTTAACCCTTTCTCTTTGTTGACCTTTCCCCTGGTGATCTCTTCTCGGGGTCTTTTTATCCTACCAGTCCTTTAAGTGTTAGTCTTATACTGCAGGCATGTTCTCTCCTCAGTCTACAACTCTTACAGGATGACCATACTACATGGATGGTTTCAGTTGCCCCCACTGCTCTAATGATTCCCAATTCAGGGTCTTCTATTCAGACTTATTTGTTAAACTTAATTCTTATATCCAATTCCTTCTGGCTAACATTTACATAAGACCCTTTCAGGAATTTCATTCTTGCAAGTCAAAAACAACTTTTTATTTCTTTTTCACACTTAAAGCCTACTTTAAAAAAACAAAACAAAGTAGTGTAACCTATGTAAAAAGTAATCCAAACTAACAGCAGGTATTATAATATTTTTGGACATATTTCAAATGTTTAAAATTGCTAATTGTTTTATTCCTCACAAAAACATATCCTTGAAATGATTGTCAGTTTGTTAGGGAAACTTCCAACAGTAGTATATTTGCATTGCAAATATCATTCAATAAAACTTATAGTTCTTAGAGAAAATTGAACAAAAGGAACAATTCTGAATGCAGATATTTCTAATAAGTGTAACACAGTATTGAGAATTAATGTACACTGAAGGGATTATCGAAAGTGTTACTCTGCAGGGTTTGTGACTTCATTAAGGAAATGTTTATTTTCCTGTATATGGATGTATTCCACCCTATATATTTTATTTCAACCTATCTGAAAATGCCGAGGACTTTAGTAAAGTATCCTGGCCTTTGGAGACACATAGCATTGAGTTCAAATCCTGTTTCTACTACCTGCTAGTCTATAATCATTAGAAATGTATTTAATTCTTCTTATCCAGATTCCTCATCCATAGAATGAGGGAGCTGATATTTAACCTACAAGCTTGATGTAAAGGTCATGTCACCTTAGTAATTCTGCCATGCATTACAGCTAAGTGCATATATCTGTAACTCAAAAAAAAAAAAAAAAATGGAGACTAGGGGTGTCTGGGTGGCTCAGTCCTTTGGCTCAGTTCATAATCCCAGGATCCTGGGATCATACCCCACAATTAGGCTCCCTGTGCAGCCAGGAGTCTGCTTGAGTCTGCTTCTACCTCTCCCTCTGCTCTTCCCGGTCTCCCCTGTGTTCCTGCACTCATGCTCTTTCTCACACACACACTTTTGTGCTCTCTCAAATAAATAAATAAATAAATTCTTTTTAAAAATGAAAACTGTTATAAAGATTAGTATTAACAATTTTGTTTTACTTAGTTTTTCATGCATATATTGCTATAAGGCAAGAAGAAATGAAGAGCAAATGTAAAATCTGATTCCAAAGTTTTATTTATAGTTTTAATTCTATGCAAATTATTTGCAATCATTTGTATCTTTGAGTTTGTATGGTGTCTAATAAATGCTCCCAGCTACTCAATACAGCATATATATTATATATATATAAACTTACAGATATATATTATATAAATATTATATATTATATAAACTTAAACTTACAGAAATGAACCCCAAACGAAACCAGTATATTATCCTTGAGGAACTTGGATTGATCACATTGAGTTATTATCCTGACTGTAGTTGACTAAGCACCATCAACTTTTTCTCTAATGGTGGTATCTTTTCCCTCGCATTTGTAACTATTCTGTGAGAGTTACATTGTGTGTGGTATATTTATTACACAATGATTTTCTACAGCCAATTATAGTAAACGTTTTAAGTTACTCTATGCTTTTTATTTTTAATTTTCTGTTTTCTTTTTATCTTATCCTAATTAAGAAAAAGTAAAAACAAGTCTGATATTTATTTAAAGTAACAAAGAAACTGGATAAACAATAAGAATCATATTCTTTTGAAACACAGCCAGAGAAGGAACACAAGCAGGGAGAGTGAGAGAGGGAGAAGCAGGCTTCCCGCTGAGCAGGGAGCCTGATGTGGGACTCGATCCCGGGTCTCCGGGATCATGACCCGAGCTCAAGGCAGTCGCTTAACCAACTGAGCCACCCAGGTGTCCCAAGAATCATATTCTTAAAAAAACACTTGAAGGTTTTCTTTCACAATTGACTAATTTTCTTTTAATTACTATAAGTATTATTTTAGAGAGTTATCTTTGAATAATTTATTAGTGTAACACCATGCTATAAAGGTAATTTCTCAAAAGGATTTTTATATACCTATGCAAATAAAACATGTATAAAATACTTGTAAACATTTAAAAATAATTAATAATTATCAATTTCATGACATGATTTGGCATATTTGATGCTTACAAAATATAATTTTGAGTCATCAATTCACTTTAAGTAATAATTAAACTAATTATTTAATTAATAAGGTATGTTGACCATCTATTCAGTTTTATTGGGATTCATTCACTGATTATTTTATCATCACATTATTTGGTATGGACATAAAGTTCTATAATTATTAGTAATAAAATATTTTAAAATTGTCTATGCCACTCATTTCATGTAACTTAAAAACTGAGAACATATCTACTTCTCTGGACAGTATCATCACAAAGTTACATTAATTAGCATTCTGTAATCAGCTTTTCTATACTGAAAGTCAATTTAAATAATTCTTATTTTTCTCAGATTCTTTACTTATCTAAAATGAGGCTGATTAATTCATGTTAGCATTTATGGGATTAGAAATCATTTAACAGAGTAATTTATCATTTTGCTCCTCTATTTTTTTCAAAACTAGTTGTCAGGATAGTTTTATTCATACTCACAGCTGTAACATAGCAACATCTTTCCATAAAATATGAGAAGATACATTAAAAGGATAAAATCAGTGTGATTTTTAAAAATATTTTATTTATTTATTTGACAGAGAGAAACATAGCAAGGGAGGGAACACAAGCAGGGACGAGTGAGAGAGGGAGAAGCAGACTTCCCGCTGAGCAGGGAGCCCAATGGGAGGCTTGATCCTGGGACTCTGGGATCATGACCTGAGCCAAAGGCAGACCTTAATGTCTGAGTCACCCAGGCACTCCTCAATGTAATTTTTATTTATAGCAGTGATAAAGATATTATATTCAAACCATTTTCAATAACAAAAATAATTTAGCAAAATATTTCCAAATATAAAATTCTAAAGAAACATGACTATTTTGATTTTAATTTGTTTAATTTAAAACTTGTTTAAAAACAAGCCTTCATGCTGTCACTGATATATTCAATATTTTAATTCTATTTGTCAGGCATTATGCTAGAGTCTGATATAGTAAGAGTGACTGAAATCCAAATACCCTCCCTCAAAAGGCTAACAACTCCTTTTCTCATCAAAGATAGATATATTTTATCAGAGAAGTTATTGATTAGACTTCATGTAAGTCAAACTTTTTTCCATTTTGATATTCATGGTATCCTTTATATTTACATAATTGTTAAATTGTAATGTGAACTATGTATGATAAAATATAAGTAATAGTCAAAACATATGTTTAATTTCTTGCTGTCTACCAATGTAACCAAGCTTTCGAACAAATCCAAAATAAGATTGTTAAATAATGAGTGATGACTGATTTTGATCATACATTGTAGCCAAACAAATTATATTGCCCTGGCTGAATTTTTTAGTACCTACATATAACTGTCTGCACTAGAGATTAGGCAAAAAAAGGGAAAAAAAAATCTGTCAGAGTTTTGGCCTCAAAAGCTGACTCACCATTGCTTATGTTTGCAGGACTTAAACACCCAATTTCTCCACTGCCAGTTTGAGATTCCAGTTTTAACAGGGAGAATGATGTGTTTTCAAACTGAGGCACTGAAGATCCTTTGTATTCTAAAGACTATTCCTTCATCTTAATGGGGTATGCACATACACGCTTGTCTACAAACCTTGAAAGTCCTTTTTCTTATGTATTTCCTGGCTGACAAGGGTGCTCAGAAAGTCTGACAATCCTTTGAAACGGCATTCCTTGTATGGTTCCTCATTTATTAATATCCATTATTTTATTTGAAGACTAAGCTCTAATACCCTGATTTTTTTTTTCTTTCTATGTCAAAGCACTGTTCTATAATTCTAAAGTATCCTTACTTAGTAATGCATCTTATTTGGTCCTGAGTCTCTCATCTTCTGATGGTTCCTTTCTCCAGTTGCTATTCCTGATTTGCATAAAGATACCCAACTATGTTTATCATGATTTCAGTTTATTATTCTGATGATCCGAAGAATGAGCAGAGGCTGAAAACTAGAATTGCTTCAACAGACTCCTCACTAAATTTGAAATACTCTGGAGTAGTGATCATGCTGTGTCTGCTTAGACCTCCACTAACCGGGACCCATCTACTCCGTTAAGGGCAGTCCTGAGATGAGGAACGTTCTCATACACAGCCAAAGCCTACTTCCTTATGATACCAATGATTCATTCATTTATTTATCCAGTGCATAATGAGCACTTTATTATGCCCTGAACTCTATGAATAAAACAAAACAAGATACAATATCTGCCTTGAAAGCATTTTATTTATTGCCTGATGGGAAAAGGAGAGAATGGGATCTTGTTCTAATGAGGTAGTTGTGTAACCACACCTTCTTTCCTTTGTGGTTCTTCCCAATTAATCCTTTGAATCTCTCACTAAACATCACCACATAACCCACGACCCTAGGATCAGTCCTTTGTTATGTGCAGGGGAAACATCATGTGTGTTGTTATTTTTGAGCCCATACATCAGTGTTGTAATAGTGGCTATATATTTCATCTCTCTACTCTATTATACTCTAAACCTCATGAGATTAAAGACTGGACTGCTTACTTTTTTTGCTTCGTATTGGCCCTACTTTTTCACCACATTATAACCATATTACTGATCTATTTTATTTTAGAGAGAAAGAGAGAGAGAGAGCAGTGGCGAAGGCAGAGGGAGAGGGAAAGAGAAAACCTTAGGTAGGCTCCACATCCAGTATGGAGTCGGACAAGGGGCTCAATCTCATGACCCAGAGATCAGAGATGACCTGATCTAAGATCAAGAGTTGGACACTTAACTGACAGCCATCGAGGTGCCCCAACTATATTAATGATTTATTTTTGCATAACAAACTATTGCAAAATTAGAGGTTTAAACACTGTATATTCTGTTATTTATCTCATAGTTTCCATAGATCAGGAGTCTGGACATGACTTAGCTGGGGTGTCATTTTGGAACTTGTGTGCAAGCAAGGTGTCAGCCAGGTCTCCAATCTCCTGTAAGGCTTGGTGTCATTTTTTTGAGTCATTTATATTTGGCAGAATCTAGTTCCTTGTAGAGGCACTTCGAGAGGTGGCCCACCATTCTCCACCATATGACCCTTTCTACTGCACAGTAGTTAGTTTCTTCAAGGCCAAAAGAAAAGTGTCTCTGGTACTTTTGTCTTTGACCTCCAGATTCTTTTTTAAAGGGTTGTCCAGAGTTTAGCTAAGCTGCTTCATGGTATTGTGGCGTCGGGACCTATTTTCTTTGGCCAGGTAGCCTGCAATGACCTCATGTTGACACTAGTCTCTTCAGCAAGCACATGCCTGAGATAGCAGCCAGCAGAGTCACAAGCAAAAATAAGTTCCTAATTTAACTTCCCCAACAGCCCCTGGGAACAACAGTACCTCCTGCCTCCCAGTGCTTTCCCCTTATGTGTCCCTAGAGAAGACCCTTGTGTGACTTACCAGAACATAACTCTTTTGATTTGTGTTTAATGAAACCAACTTTAGCTTAGGAACCCTGAAGCACTCCATGGAACCTAAAAAAGGAATGTGCCCCACGTCCTGTTTCTCTCTTCCTTGACCGCCTCATGTGGCCCATTGAGGCATATTGGGTATTTCATCTAGGACCTGTGAGTAATAAACTCTTATTTCAGTTCCTCGCTTGGTCTGTTTTTTAACCAAAGCTCACCATCCGGCATCTTGTGCTCCACTGAATAAGTGTTAATTTGATAAATTCATAACAAGTGTTCAGCTTATTAAGTTAGACCCATCCAATTTCCTTTTTGATTAACTTAAAGACAACTTATTAGGAATCCTAATCATATATATAAAGTCACTTTACCTGTGTGGTTAATCTCATATAACAATATGGAAACTATATTTCTATGTATAAAGCAAATTTTACATTATTTTTAGAAATTATACCATAACATAGGTTTAGAATAAAGTCTTGAATCCCATTCCTAGAAATTTCCTCAAGCTAGGTTTTTACAATTATATTTGAGTATTTGAAATGTGGTAATTATGTATAATAAATTTTACATTTACTTAAAAATCTATCTTTGTTGGTTTATATGCTATCCCTTTAAAATATTCTGTCAGTTAAAACAGACCAGTATTTCCTCAAGGCTTACATGTTTGTTTGTTTGTTTGTTTGTTTTTACAATTTCTGTATTTGCTTATTTGGGCAGTTGTGGATTGCATAAGGTCAGGTTCAATTTCTTTTTTAAAAGTCATGTTAAAAGGTTTTGGAGGAAATATTGAGAAAATAGAACTATATTAAACCCTTAGGAACTTCCCTCTGTGTGAAAAAGGAATCATTATATTGCATGTTCTTATATCACAAGTGGAAAACAAGTTTTTCTACCTCTTTTCAAGTGCAACATGACAATATTGCCAAATGCTTTCTTGGGTGAGGTGTATTTCTAAGGTATTACATAGGTCTAAAAACTTTCATCAGAACCTTAAAGAAATTAGTTTGGCATGATTTTTTCTAAGTAATGTTGCATAATTATTCTCCACAACAACAAATGGAGTACACAGAGAGATCACTAAGCATATTTCTAGAATACCTATTCAAGAAAATTGCTTTATCATTGATATTTTTTTTTGAAGTAGTTTCCATGTCCAGCATGGACCAACAAGGGGCTGTAACTCACAACCCTGAGATCAAGACCTGGGCTGAGATCAAGAATCAAGACTCTTAAAAAAAAAAAGAAAGAGTCAAAATTCTTAACAGATTGAGCCACCCAGATACCCCTATCAGTGACTGTTTCAATCATGCTAGAAGGAATAGTTATGATTTTATGCAACATCCAAAGGGTTAAGAGAAGGAAGGTAATGTGAAAGGGAGTAGTCAAGTTAACAAAATAATATATTTTTAAAATGTTTCATATTCATTGTGAGCCCCCTTCTTTTGCTTGTAGTTTATTCTGCATTTGAGCAAGTGAAATAACATCTAAGTAAGTGGTTTACAAAGGAGAGTTTACTTCATATACCTACAGAAGATGGACCCAAGGTTGGTTTAGCAACATCATAATTCCCTCAAGGACTTAGACTGTCTCTTCACTTCACTCTCCCTAAGACTCCCCTGTAGAAGTAGTACAAGTCATCAGAGAGGGAGAAAAACTATGAGAAACTCTTAACTCTAGGGAAAAAAAACTAAGGGGGGAAGTGGGTGGGAACAAGGTTAATTGGATGATGGGCATTAAGGAGGGCCTGTGATATGATGAGCACTGGGTATTATATGTAACTGATGAATTATTGAACATTACATCTGAAACTAATGATGTAGTATATGCTGGCTAATTGGAAAAAAAAGAAAAACTTCCTGAAAGTATCAGAGAAAGAAAAAAAAAAAAGAAATAGTGCAAGATGGAGTGCCTATTTAATTTATTTTTTAATCTTTCTTTTAACTTGCATACATTACCCTGGACATTGATGATAGTTCTTTACATTATAGTCTATCCTTTCCAACACACTGATGTTATACTTATTATATAACTGGAATTGTACCATGTATCAAAGCTTTCAGATTCATTTTTCTACTTTTGTACTGGATTCCCATCCATTACATTATACCAATATCTTCATAATTCTCTCATTTTTAGATATAAAAACTTTTCCAAATTTTTAATAATTAGTGCACTATTATTACATTACCACTTTCAACTTATTGTATATTGCTTATATGATAATACTAGAGATATTGGGTAGAGACCTATATATAGGTATATTGATACATTTAAAAATGTTGATAATTTTAAGTATCTTTCCAGTTCTTATTTTATTCATATGCACAATAACGTTTTTCCTTCCATTTTTCTGGGGGGGGGGGTTTAAAGATTTTATTTATTTGACAGAGAGAAACACAGCCGGAGAGGGAACACAAGCAAGGGGAGTGAGAGAGGGAGAAGCAGGCCTCCTGCTGAGCAGAGAGCCTGATGTGGGACTCGATCCTGAAGCTGAAGGCAGTCACTTAACCAACTGAGCCACCTAGGTGCCCCAATGTTTTTCCTTATATATGTAAACCTTAATAATTTTTATAAGCTCTACACCTTGTCTAGACCCTGCTTTTATAAAACAACTTTGAGTTATCTTTGACATCTAAAAATTATGTTTAAAGTGTACAACTTGATGCTTTGATAAATATACACAATGTGAAAAGATGACCACAATAAAGCTAAATAACTTATACATCACCTCTACATACCTACCATTGTGTTTTTATGTATATTCTGAGAGATTTAATTCACAATCTATCCTCTTAGCAAATTTCAGCCATATAATACAGCATTAGTAACTATTGTCACCATACTGTATATAAGATCTCCAGAACTCCTCCATCTCACGTAACTGAATCTTTGTATCTTTTGAGCAACATCTTTCAATTTCCCTCTCCCCTGTGTCCATGTCAACCACCATTCTACTCTCTGCTTCTGTAACTCTGACTATGTTAAATTCCACACATAAATGAGATCATGCAGCATTTGTCTTTCTGTGTCTGGCTTATTTAGTTAGCATAATGTGCTCTAGGTTTATCCATGTGGTTGCAAGTGGCAGAATTTATTTCTATTTTAGAAATGAACAATATTTCTTTATTCATTTATTCACCACATGTTTTTTATCCATTTATCTATCAAGGAATACTTAAATTGTTTCCATATTTGACTATTGTGAATAATGATGTAATAAACACAGAAGTGCAGATACCTCTTTGAGATCCAGATTTTATTTCCTTTGGATATACACCCAGAAGTAGGATTGTTGGATCATAAAGTGGTTCTATTTTTAATTTTTTTGTAGAACTGCCATACTGTTTTCCATAGCAGCTGAGGCAGTTTCCATTCCGACCAACAGTAAAGAAGACTTCCTTTTCTCCATATCCTTGCCAGCATATTTTATTTCTTGTCTTTGGGTAATAGTTATCTTAACTTGTGTGAGGTAATATTTTATTGTAGTTTTCACTTACAATTCCCTGATTAGTGATGTTGAGCACTTTTCGTGTACCTTTTGCCATTTGTATGTTTTTGTGTGTGTGTATTTTGAGAAATGTCTATTCAGAAACTTTGTCCTTTAAAACATCAGTTTATTTTTTTTCTTCTTCTTTTTTTTATTGTTACTAAAGTTTTTTTTTTTTTCCAGTGTTTCAAGATTCATTCCCCATTCCCCACACCCAGTGCTCCACGCTTTAGGTGTCCCCAGTATCCACCACCAGTGGAGGGATGGGAAAACATCAGTTTATTTATTGTTGTTGACATTGCTGCTTTGGTATTGAGTTGTACAAATTTTTTATATATTTGGATATTAACCCCTTATTAGATATAGAGTTTTTTCTTCCATTCTATGGGTTATTTTTATGGTCAAGTTATAAAGTATACAGAATGTACATATCTTCATATAAAAATTACATATTATATATATGAAGATGTAGAACACATGAAACTCTAATACATTGCTGGTGGGAATAATGCAAAATAGTATAGCTATTTTAGAAAACCTTTTTGCCAGTGTCTAATTAAGTTAAACATAAATTTACCAAAAAACCTAGCATCCCACTTCTAAATATTCACCCAAGAGAATTATTCAGATAAAGATCTGTACAAGAATATTTATAGCAGTCTTATTTGCAGTCACTTGGAACTATAAATATCTCAAAAGTCCATTAACTGGTGAATATGTAAAAAATTATTGTATAACCATCAATAAGATACTATACAGCAACAAAAAGGAACAAACTACTCATAAACACAAAGCCATGTATGAATTTTATAAGCACTGGCCTTAATAAAAGAAGCCAGACACCAGTGCTATCTACTCTACGATTTCATTAATGTGAAGTCCTCAGGAAAGACAAGTCTTAGCAACAACAATCAGACCAGCGGTTGCCAAGAAGGAGGGGTAGAGAAAGAAATTGTATCCAGAAAGATACTAAGAATTTTGGGGGCATGATGGAAATACTTGATAATTTGATTGTTTTGGTGACTATATGACTATATACATTTGCCAAACTCTTGGCACTATATATATAACCTGGTGAATTTCACTATGTGTAAATTGTAACTCAATGAATTTGATCCCAATAAAGAAAAAAATGGGTTTAATTTATATTCAATAAGCATGTACTTAAAATATCAAGCCATATAATCTAAACAGTACAATCCTATTAATATGCACAAAACTATTTTCTGATTCCTACTATGAAAGCTATGTAGAGTGACTATGCAGTCTAAAACTGACAATTTATTCACCAATCTGTTCAAAAATTAAAAAAGAGAGCATTCTTTTGATGATGACACAGCACTCTTTTGCCTCAGTATTGTTAGTCAAATTTACATAATTAGATTACCTTGAGTCATATAAAATGAGATGTAAGTACATAACATATTTTTGCAGCCATGAAAAATGATAAACTAAAATTAGAATGTATGCACTTGAAAGTTCCGATGAGGGCACCTGGGAGGTTCAGTGGGTTAAAGCCTCTGCCTTCAATAGCTTTTCCCTCTGTCAAATAAATAAATAAAATCTTTAAAAAAATTTTTTTAAATTAAATGTCAAGAACTATATATTATTGAGGAGAGCCTTATATTTTAAAATGGAGTATATATTTCAATAGTTTAATTTTTTTAAAGATTTTATTTATTTGACAGAGAGAAACACAGCCAGAGAGGGAACACAAGCAGGGGGAGTGAGAGAGGGAGAAGCAGGCCTCCCGCGGAGCAGGGAGCCGGATGTGGGACTCTGAGCTGAAGGCAGTCGCTCAACCAACTGAGCCACCCAGGCGCCCAGTATTTAATTGTTTTAATTTGTATTCAATCTAAAAATTTAATTTGAGTAATCTTGCAATTGAAGAATCTGATAAGGCCACTGAACATGTTTTTTTCTCCCTTGAGGAAGTCAACATGTTAAAGAAAATATAAAACCTGTTTATAACATCATATTATAATTTGAAGAAGCAACTAAAAATATTAACAGATAACTTAATAGGTAATTTTGCTGTAGTATTTTGAGCTATATATACATAATATATATTATTTACATATAAAAAGTCTCATATGAGTGACATTTGGAAGATAAATAATAGGAAGATGTCAGGTTCATCCACAGAAAGCAGAAGAATGAATAACATCTAAAGAGGAAATAACAAATGCTTGATAAAGAGAAGAGGATTTGGAAGAAAAATAACAGATTTTTAAAGTATTGCAATATTCCTGAGGGTAGAATTTAATTCAATAATGAGTTAGATTATTACTCAACATAAAGAATAACTTTCTACCTGACTAAAAATACCTGGATCATTCTATCAGTGGAAAATTTCCAGCAGACAGTGGAAGATAATCACATGCAAATAGTAATGAAACATCCTGCAATTGCTGAGAGGTTAAACTAAGATGACTCTTTCCAATTATAAGGACTTCTTTTATTTCAATGCTAGTACTGTATGCATATATGATGCAATGTAAATAATACACAGATTTTTTCAACTATTAAAAAAGACAGAGAAAAGTCCTATTATAAATGATAGATATTCAAAGATTTGGTTATGTCGATATTTAAATTCTAATCCCTAATTTCAAAAGAGAGTAAAAGTTGGTCAAGTCCTCCTCATGTTTATTCAGTTAAAGTAATAACTAAGGGCTTATTATCTCTAGCTCAAAGCCAAATTTTACTTTTATTATTTCAAGAAAGGTGCAGAGATTCTTACTATATTATGGACTTCCTCTTGACTTTCAATAATAGTGAAGAGCTCTTATTTGATTAAAAAGTAATGGCCAGCTGCCAGAGCATTCTGTTGACAATTTATAAAGAAAGACCAAATTTATCTGGAAAAAAATGTTGCCTGAAGTCTTTTTCAAAGAATATATCACATGAATGTGGCAGAACTTCTGGTAAATAACACTAAACAAAGGAAGCCTTTATTGGCTCTTACTCTCAAATTGAATTGAGATATTAAGTGTACAACAAAAACTGAAGTAAACATATAACAAATATTCAGCACATTAAGCAGGAAGACATCTATTCATAATAGAGATCCCAAAGTCCACATGCACCCAATTCAGAGAACCAGGAAAGAAAATCTTTTTTTTTTTTTTTTTTTTTTTTTTTAGAGATCTTATTTATTTGACAGAGAGAAACACAGCCAGAGAGGGAACACTAGCAGGGGGAGTGAGAGAGGGAGAAGCAGGCTTCCCGCCGAGCAGGGAGCCCGATGTGGGACTCGATCCCGGGTCTCCAGGATCATGACCTGAGCCGAAGGCAGTCGCTTAACCAACTGAGCCACCCAGGCACCCCAGAAAATCATTTTTAAAGATACAGAGAAAAAGGATATGGAAAAATAAAGGGTGACAATGGGTATTGTCATATTTTTTTTAAGTCATAATACTAACAAAATACTCCTAGGTCACCAGGAACCATGATTCAAGATTGTAAATTATAATTCAAATATCGCCCCCACTGCCAAGGACCAACTTCTTTTAGTATTTATTTTTAAGGGATGGAGTTCAAAATACTTTTTATTTTGCCACTTGTAATTTTGTTTCCAATCTGTCTTTTCTTACATGCTTCATCCTGTTCTATTAAAAACCCCTTCTCACTTTACCATGTGTGATTGAAAGGAACTCGGATTTAGTCTTTTCAGTGCAATGTTGTTACCATTTCATGGGCCACAGCAAGGACATATTTTCCTTTACTGTCTGTATCAGTCAGAATCCTGGCAGGAAACAGCATATTTTGGATGACATGAAGAAAGTGTATTTAATGGATTAATTCCTAAACCATAGGCAGGATACATATATATACATATACTGTGGTTATCATCTAGAAGCAGGTGATTACAAGATTAAGCATACCTAGGTTTGTAGAAGCAAGGGAAAAGAGCAATTCTCAGAAGCCAAAAAATAGTTACATGCAAGAGGTGACCTAGACAGGAGTTTAGATTGAGGGATTTAGCCAATACAAGGCAAACCCAAGGGAAGGAAGTGGGTGAATAAATACTCCAACCTTCCTCTTTTCTGTTATCTATTCTCTTGCTGGGCTTCTCCATCAGCTATATTAAACCTAACAGCAGAGAACAAGGGAATTTCTTGATGTAAGTGCCACAGGTCAGACCCATGGGGACTCAGAGCATGGTGAAGAAGGATAGAGAATGTAAAACTTAGATATAAAAGGATAAATAGTAGATATCCTCTAGATATTTAGAGACAGTAAAATTATAGGTGGTAGTCTTTACTGATTGGTTTGAGTAGCAAGGGTATTATAATATAGAATAAGAAAATGAGATTATATGGAATATGATTGCTTCCAAGTTCTTGATGAAAGCCTTAGATAAAGCCCTTCACAAGGGTTTCCTTTTGTCAGTGCCCTCAACATTTTACAAATTAAAATTATTTACCTATTCATAGTTTCACTCATATCTAAGAATATATATATTTTCTAATATAACGAACTCACAGAATTTGTTCTTACCATATGATTCCTTTTCTGTTCCCACAAGCATATTTCTCAGTCATAATTAATATTCCTGAAATAGCACAGAGAAGACAGCAGCAGAAATATGCATGGGGCATACAGGTACTCCAAGTAGAGACCACTTGGATGTCTCCCTACCAGATATATTTCCATATTCATCCACCTGTCCATAGGTAACGATAGCATACATCACATGCACATATGGGCAAGTGTGCACACTCACAGTCACACACACATACATAAAAACACCCACATGAATAAAACCATTATTTCTCTAGGGTAGTACAGTCCAAACCACAAGGAGGAAAGTAAGCATTTTTCACCTGGGATATATTCAGAGCCCATAATTATCAAAGTTAGTTCTCTTACAATGGAATTATTGCTTTATGTTACTATTCAGAGATGATTTTGAATAGTCAGACCTGTCCATAATTTTGAAATAATTGCTTTATACTTAGATTAAGGAGTTAGATGAGTTTCTGACTTTTTGGCACTATGAAGAGGAAAAATGATTTTTTTTAAAGATTTTATTTATTTGACAGAGAGAAACACAGCGAGAGATGGAATACAAGCAAAGGGAATGAGAGAGGGAGAAGCAGGCTTCCTGCAGAGCAAGGAGCCTGATGTGGGGCCCCTCTAAACAGGTAGATGCTTAACGACTGAGTCACCCAGGTGCCCAGAGCTCAGCCTCCTGACAAACTATCTACCAGTAAGGTAAAATAAGAAAAAATAAGAAATGCCAAGTGAAATCATAACGGAGTGGTACTGAAACAAAAGCTTTCTATATTATTTATTTACTTTTCAATAAGGCACTTAAGTTTGGAGGAAAAAGAATTAAATATGAAACTATATATGATGAATACTTAAAACCTGTACTTTTTAAATTTGTTTCAGAGGAAAAAAATAAGACAGAGCTACAATGTTGTAGTTAATGTTTGTTGCACTTTTGCCTCCAGATTTCTTTTCCTGCCATCAACAGATTTTCTTCCCTCTCACTTTAGGACCTATGCATGGAAAATTGCCTGTCTTTCAGTTGACTTTAGATGTTCTCTAACAAGAAACCTTCTATAACATTCCATCCCACAGTATCTTCAAAGATAGCTTAAAAGTTACCTCTTTATAGACAACATGCCTAAGTTCTCTAAACAGGGTTCTTTGATTATAGCCCCTCTTTCTTTCCAATACCTGCTTTTCACAGCACTTCATATAACTTTAATTAAAATACTAAGTTTATAATTAATTACATAATGTCTCTTTCCCTAAAAAAAAAATTAAATCCTCAAAACACTGGTATATTCCCACACTTCGTAGCTTGTTAATAAATGATTGTTACTGAATCACAGAAACCTTAAATCATTTTCCAATAGAATATGATTTGCATGGAACAGAGTCAGCATGTAGTCTCATTCTCATGTATTTTTTTTTCCTTCTCAGCCCTTACTGCTTTTTATTAACCAGGAGAAAAGAAAAATGATAATTGATTTAAGTTCTAGACCTTAGTGTAGGTAAATTAAGCTTTTCAACAAATAAACAAATCCATATATGGCTTGTGCTCTGTCTCCTCTATGAATTTATTTTTTGTTTAAAAAAATAATCATTTTCAGGGTGTCTGGGTGGCTCAGTTGGTTAAGTTACTGTCTTCGGCTCAGGTCATGATCCCAGAGTCCCAGAATCAAGTGCCACATTGGACTCCCTGCTCCGCGGAAGCCTGCTTCTCCCTCTTTCACTCCCCGTGCTTCTGTTCCCTCTCTAGCTGTGTTTCTCTTGTCAAATTAATAAATAAAATCCTTAAAATTATTTAATTAATTAATTAATTTAAAAAAGAGGCTGATCTCATTTTCAAAATTATTCAAAATCAGTATAGGAGATAAAATACTTAACTGATAAGAAGATAGATTGTCATTTTAGGACTCAGCTTATGTTTTTCATAAAAAAAGCATAAATCAGAATATTATAGAAATGCCAGTTTCTATTTTTTATGGTAGTATATTATTCTATTTGATACTGAAAGAATTTAAATATTAAAGCATCCACAAAGGAAATTCTACATCAGGTTTTCTTTATCATAAACAATTGAAAATGCTGGTCCAGTTTTAAAATGTGAGAACTAACTATTGTCTTTTTGTTTCATACTCATAGCTACAGAATTACTGGGACTTCTTAGAAGGTCTAATACATTTCAGATGATAAGAATAAGAGGATTTGAGTTAAATAGGATTTGGCTTAGTCTATTATTATACCGATAATAAATATCTAATAAATAAAAGACGGAATTAGATATAGAGTTGATATTATAATTAATATGCCATTCTTCTCACCCTGATTTTATGCACATGAAGTGCCTTCAATCCCGTAAAACTTCTTTGCTACTGACATCCTTTCAAAATTTATGCCCAATGTACTAAAATGATCTGTTGCTTTGTAAGTTAAGAACTTTTTTTAATTTATGATGGTTTTCCTTGTCATATGATTTACAAATTTTACACCAAATGTTTGATTTAAGAAAAGTTCTCTCAGGATTAGTAGCAGAATGCCTGGCACATTAATTGATTGATTAATAAATGTTATAGAAGAATTTCTATTGTACCAGGAGAATTTATTTCCATCTTGATATGTTTAGAAATTGAGCTCAGAAAGACATGTTTCTCCAAGGTAGGGAGAGAAAATTTAAGAGACTTGTAACTCAAACAAGTGAGAGCCAAAGAGCCTACCTTCCTGCTTTCTTTTCTTTCTCTTCTTTCTTCTTTCCTTCCTTCCTCCTTCCCTCCCTCCTTTCTCCTTCCTTTGCTTATACCTTTCCTTTATCTTTTAATTTTACTCTTTAATTAACTAATTAAGTTTATCCCTTATTCATATATCTATTCAATGTTTCTTTAGCAGAGAATCAGATGCTATTCTTGTCCTATCCAAAGTTAGAATATAAGATTGTCTTTTTCTGATATATCCTAAAAGTTATGAAGAATGGGTACTTTGTGAAAAAGGAAAACAAAATATTTTTGGTGGGTTTTTTTGTGTGTTTTTTGTTTGTTTCTATTTTTCCAATTCATTTTTAAGAGAAAATGCAGTGATTAGAACTACATGAGTGAAAATCTTTCATATTTTTAAACATTTCAAAGCTAGAGGCTGAAACAGAAGTGCCGGATCTCTCATGAGATAATGCATTTTCACATGTTTCCTACCCTTATTTCTTCATCAAAGAAAGTTCAGAAGAGGAACAGAAACTCAACCTCCCAAAGCTTTGTGATTCACCTATCACTAATTTAAAACAGCATTACTCATTCTGTTTTATAGGCTACACCAAGGAGATGTTTTACTGCATGTCTTTTAATCCGTGAGTATGAGGTGAGGCCCTCCCAAGAAGTCAGAAGTGAGTGTAGAGAAAAAAGAATATATAATTTTCAGATTCATGAGTCCTCATATTGGTTAGAGGCTTAACTACTCATTACAACGGATTGTCCCAAATTTAACTTCCTATGGTTTTTATTGGTTAATGTAACTCTTTGCAAATCCTAAATGCATATTTTATTGTTACTCCTGTAAGCAAGTTGTTTTCATGCAAATGATTCATTCAGGTTCCATACTTTAATAGATGTTTTTACAAAATATTCCTGGTGCTTAATTTAGTTTAAGAAAATTATTTCCTTATTTGGAAAACATAAAAAATAAGGGAAATTTCTTGGATAAAGAGAGTCCAGGCTAGGGTGAGAATTAGTATCAAGCCTTTGAAGTTAAGGGTGGAGATGAAGTAAAGATTTATGGAAGGAACTTCTTGCCCACCTCTGGCTTATTCCACTTGCACTATATTAATTTGGAATCTAGTTAAATTAAATACAATGGTGTGTGCAACATAAGCTCATAAAAATTACTTATTTTTATACCTGTATATTTTAACTAATTATTTAGTAGCTCATTGTTAGATTATCCTAGACTTTCATAGATTCACTTTAATGCCAATGATTCAAAAATCTTTCCAGAGTATTTTCTTGAAAGATAGTCTCTTATTTTGCCTTTGCTTATTATTCTGTTCCTTTGGTTCTCAAGAATCAACTTGTGTTAAATCTTTTCACCTGTGCCTATTCTTTTAACTGCTCCTTTACTTCTGTTCATTTATCATGAGGATAGCTATTGTTTTATTCCATTTTATCTCTTCCACTTGCAAGGTAAAACCCAAAGACTCTAAAGTCACATTAATTTGAATTTAAATTCTGTTTCTGCACCTTAGGAGTCATATAGAAGTGAATGAGGTCATTAACCTTGATGAAATTTAGCTTCCTCATCTAGAAAGGGAAGTATAAACATCTACCTCAAACATTGTTGGAAGGTCAAAAAGAAAAAAAAAAATGAACATTTTTTTTTAAATTTTGTTTATTTATTTGACAGAGAGAGAGATTACAAGTAGGCAGAGAGGCAGGCAGAGAGAGGTGGGGAGCAGGCTCCCTGCTGAGCAGAAAGCCCGATGCGGGGCTCGATCCCAGGACCCTGAGATCATGACCTGAGCTGAAGACAGAGGCTTTAACCCACTGAGCCACCCAGGCGCCCCATGAATATTTCTTAATAGAGTTTTCCATATGTATTTTTTACTTTGGTAAAGATTTATATGACACACATTATTTACAATGAGCGAACTGATGTTTAAATAGACTTATTATAGTTATGGAGCTGGATAAAGCCCACCTCTTTGACCTTAAGTTTAGTTTCTTTTCTACTTATCACTATGAAGATATATCTGAAGAGATAACTTCATTTTTAATTGGCTTATAACATAGAAATATTTCAATGTGCAGGAAATCCTACAAAAATGCCATTTGCTCTAAACCCACAGGTTCAGATGCTATATACAAGACATTTTGATATATATTCTTAGAGAATATTTTGTATTCTTACTTTTAAAAAATAAACTCTGGGGCACCTGGGTGGCTCAGTTGGTTAAACGATTGCCTTCAGCTCAGGTCATGATCCCAGAGACCAGGGATCAAGCCCCACCCCACATCAAGCCTCCTTGCTCAGCGGAAGGCCTCCTTCTTCCTCTCTCACTCCCCCTGCTTGTGTTCCCTCTCTGGCTGTGTTTCTCTATGTCAAATAAATAATAAGATCTGGGAGCCTGGGTGGCTCAGTGGGTTAAGGCCTCTGCCTTCGGCTCAGTTCACTGTCTCAGGGTTCTGGGATCAGGGCCCGCACTGGGCTCTCCGCTCAGCGGGGAGCCTGTTTCCTCCTCTCTCTCTGCCTGCCTCTGTGTACTTGTGATCTCTCTCTCTGTCAATAAATAAACAAAATCTTTAAAACAAATTTAAAAAATAAAAATAAGTAAGATCTTTAAAAAAATAATAAACTGAAATCAAATTGCTTACCTTTTATTATTTTCATCATATATATGTTGAATACATGTCTTTCCATGATACATTAGGTATATTTCTACAAAATCAACTTTATTACATATATATCAATCTGTAATGTGGATAAAACATTTTCAAAGTTCCATAGAACTTTCAAAAATTCCCTAAAAGAGTGCTTTGGCAAAAATCCTTCAAGTTACCAAACACAGATTCCTTAAGATAAGTTCCAGAAAAATGTTTATGGATAATTTCAGAGGGTTTTTTTTTTTTTTTAAAGATTTTATTTATTTGACAGAGAGAAACATAGCTAGAGAGGGAACACGAGCAGGGGGGTTGAGAGAGGGAGAAGCAGGCTTCCCACCGAGCAGGGAGCCCGATGTGGGACTCGATCCCAGGTCTCTGGGATCATGACCTGAGCCGAAGGCAGTGGCTTAACCAACTGAGCCACCCAGGCGTCCCTTCAGAGGGTTTTTAAGTCTCATTCTTTAAATTGTATTCAAGAAAGACTGCCTTTAAAAATCATCTTCTAAAATCTTTTCCACAAGTGGACTGAAATATTTGAACTTCAAAATTTCATTAATAGATGAATTCTGGATTTTTTTTCTTGGAATGTAACAAACACATAGTAGAATAAAAAATGCCATATTATTTTATTTATATTTACATTTATTTTATTTTATATTTGACATAGTAAAATGTAATTCTCCCTCACCTCATTCTGCTACTCAAGAGATCATCCTGAGATGTATATGTATAGGTAATGTTTTCTTTAATATAAGAATAAATGGATAAACTTTTGATCCTTTGTATTTTCTGTTTTTAAATTATAAAGATTTTTAGTGCTTTGCCAAGTGAGAGGATGAATAGCCTGTATTTTATTTTTCCCATAAAGACACATTATATCATAATTTCCATCATCCTCAAGCATGATTTCCTTCCCTTCATTTCTGTCATAATACCAAAAAATAAAGTAATGATAGAATTAGTATCTTATAGAGAAAATAATTTCGGAGCATCACTGGTAAAACATTTTTTACATGTTTTGTTAACAAATTCTGTTTCATAAGAAGCCTGTATAGCAGTGTGTTTAATATTTAAGAAAATGTCCAGCTTTCATGGATATTTATCTGAATATAAATGTTACCACAACTAATCTCTTGTTTTTTCCCTCAAACTTTCTCATCATTAGTGTTCATCTCTCAGCATATCTGTTTATCTAATTCCTGAGGCCAAATATCTTGTGATGTCCTTAAATTATATTTATTTTGCAACCCTTATCCAAACCATCAGAGAATTCTGTTGGAATGGGTTTTGTTGGGGCACTTCAGTCATTAGGCAGCTGCCTTCTGCTCAGGTCATGATCCCAGAGTTCCAGGTTCAAGCAGGAAGCCTGCTTCTCCCTCTCTCCCTTTGCTTGTGTTCCCTCTCTAGCTGGGTTTCTCTCTGTCAAATAAATAAATAAAATCCTAAAAAAAAAAAAAAAAGAATGTTTTTTTTTCTTTCTTTGTCTGGCTTATCTCACTTAGCATAATGCCCTCGGGGTCCATCTATGTTGTCACAAATGGCAGAATATCCACTTTTCTCATGGCTGAATAATAATGCATTGTATGTATATATATTCCACATCTCTTTTATCCATTCATCTGTTCATGGCCACTTGTGTCTATATCTTGGATCTTGGTTATTATGAATAGTGCCACCACAAACATGGTAGTCTTCCTACAATTACTCTCCTGGTTTAGGAACTAAATTATTAATCTGAAAAAATTTGACTTATACTGGTGGTTACTCTTAAGTTATTAATAAGACCAAGCAATTATCACTAATAAACAAGTTCCTAGAAGACCCCCCCAACCTTAAAAATAGATTTTCCTTTAAGACTTTATTCCCATCTTCTATGGGTGAATAGCTTAGACTGGCAATCTGTCTTTTTGTAACATTTTTCTCAGGTGCTTTGGATGAGGTTCTCCTGCTTAAGGAAAACAACAACAACAACAACAACAACTTGCACTTTTGGATGAAGTTACTTTATAGAGTTTATATAGTTCTGTTCAACCTTCACTCATATCAATTTTTTAGGATATGAAGAATATAGAGAGACTGACATAAGCTTTATTATTCTTGTCAATCCTTGGACTACTGACCATAATTAGTCCTTTTCAAATCAGAGAAAGCTTTTACTAACATAATTATAAGACATAATTTGCTAGTTGTAAACTAGTGATAATTTTACTTCATTCATTAAGATCCATTCCAATTAGCAAATATAATAATATAACTCAGTATGGACAAGTATTTTTAAAAATATTTTATTTATTTATTTGACAGAGAGAAACACAGCGAGAGAGGGAACGCAAGCTGGGGGAGTGAGAGAGGGAGAAGCAGGCCTCCTGCCAACCAGGGAGCCTGATGCGGGGCTTGATCCCCAGACTCTGGGATCATGACCTGAGCTGAAGGCAGATGGCTAAGGATCAACAATCCAGGTGCCCCAGGTATTTTGATTAAATGATATATGATTGCATTGGGAATGGCGGAAGGTGCCTACTTAGATAATCCTTTTGCCTATACTTCTGTACTTAAATTGAGATCATGTTTATCAAACCTCCTACTTCTTAAATCCTATGGTACTGGTTTAGTTTTATATTGTTGAAGTCCAGTATGATCCTTGTTATACATCCTTGATTTACTCTAATAGCTGTGTGTGACAAATTTTTATTTCTCAAGTAGTTATTTCATATTTTTCACCTAATTTAATATAAAGTTTTTTGTCCCTTCCCAGAAGATACACATCTTGAATAAGAAATCATATAATGTGGGCGCCTGGGTGGCTCAGTTGGTTAAGTGACTGCCTTCGGCTCAGGTCATGATCCCGGAGACTGGGGATCGAGCCCCACATCGGGCTGCCTGCTCAGCGGGAAGCCTGCTTCTCCCTCTCTCACTCCCCTTGCTTGTGTTCCCTCCTTGCTGTGTTTCTCTCTGTCAAATAAATAAATAAAATTAAAAACAAAAAAACAAAAAAAACTAACATTCTAAAAAAAAAAAAAAAGAAATCATATAATGATTGCTAATAATCTGTTAAAAGATTATGCATGCATTAAAAATTATATGTCTTAAAGAATCAAGAGGAGGAAGGATTTAAAATAGTGGAGGAGTAGGGGGACTCTGCATTTGTCTTGTCTCTTGAATACAACTAGATCCTTATCAAATCATTCTGAACACCCAAGAAACCAATTGGAGACCTTAGAAAATAAATGTTGCATATCTACAAGTAGAAAAGTGATCACCATTTAGAAGGTAAAAGATGTGAAGACCATCATCAGCTATATGACATAGCTGATAATGGAGGGAAGAGTCTGCTTAAGGAGGCTAGTCAAAACAGTGGAACACAAAAAACCAAAAAAAAACAAAAAAAAACAAAACAGTGGAACACAAATGGGAACTTTTGGAAGTATGCTACAGTGGGAAACATGCCTGGCTTAAAGGTGCTTAGGCAGTGAGGTGGGTGGAATCCCAG
The DNA here is from genome assembly GCA_004023965.1 of Spilogale gracilis. Lineage (NCBI taxonomy): Eukaryota > Metazoa > Chordata > Mammalia > Carnivora > Mephitidae > Spilogale > Spilogale gracilis. Next base: position 78,507 of record PITA01005258.1, read on the forward strand.
GTGTAACAGTGTGGTCTGAGGATTCCTGGGGTCCTAAGAATAACAGGTGGTGCCTATGTGCGGCAGAATTCCCAGACACAGGAGCAGGGAAGCCAGCTGAGAACAGCAAGTGCAGATGCCAGCTTTCTTCTCTGTGTTGCCATGAACTGTGAATCACTGCACAGTTATGCCACCACTTTCCCCAGATGAGTCCAGCAAAAAGCAGAAGTGTGTCAAAAACTGCTCCCCCCCAACACCCAGAACAGCATGAATCCACGTTGTAGGAGCCCCTATAATTTAGAGTTTTAAAATCAGTCCTGTGCCTGAGATAGAAAATATTCAGTCACAGGTGAGTAAACCCGGGAGACAAGAGTGACAACTGTTTTGCTGTGAGGACTCACTGAAGAGTGCAGGGCATGAATTTTCAGCTCTGGGGCAAGAGAACATGGTGGTTGTATTTATCCCACCCATCAGAGCTGAAAACCATCAGGGAGCAAAACAGCACCACCTACTGGAGTCGGAAGTCACTTACACTGAGCCCTACCTCCCTATGCACTGGAGGCACATTTGCTTGAGGGCAAGTTCACCTGAGAATGAACACAACAGGCTCCCTCCCCAGAAGACCCACACAAACAATTCACTCTCACCAAGTTTACTGATCATAGAGGCTGTAAAGCTTTAGCAGTTAGGGAAAACAGTATATAACATCCTCTGTATTTTTAGTCTTTTAGTATTATTTTTTCAGTTATTGTCTTATTTTTTCAATTCTTTTTAAATTTTTATTTATATATATCATATATATGTACTTGTTGATTTCTTTTATTGATATATATATATATATATATTCTCTCTTTCTTATTTTGGGATCTATTTCTTTAAACAAGCAGATCAAAACCCATGAAAGATCTAGGTTTGTGGCTGTTGTTGTTAATGATTTTTTCTTCTTGTTTTATTTTTCTTTCTCTTTTCTTTACTTGACAAAATGATGAGATGGTGAAATTCACCCCAAAAGAGAGAACAAGAGGTAGTACTCACATCCAGGGACTTTTTAAAACAATGATTATAAAGATAATAGCTGGGCTTGAAAAAAGCACAGAAGAGATGAGAGAATCCCTTATTGTAGAGATAAAAGAACTAAAATCTAGTCAGGTTGAAATTAAAAATGCTAATACCAAGGTCCAATCCTGATGCTGGCATAAAAACAAGGATGAACAAACAGAAGAGTGATTCAGTGATATAGAGGATAAAATTATGGAAAATAAAGAAGCTGAAAAGAAGAGGGAAAGAAAACTATTAGATCACAACGGTAGACTTAGGGAACTCAGAGATTCCATAAAGTGAAACAGTATCCCTATTATAAGAGTTCCAGAAGATGAAGATTAGGAATGGGGGTCATAATATTTATTTGAACAAATTATACCTGAGAAGTTCCCTAATTTGGGGAAAGAAAGAGGCATGCAGTCCAAAAGCAAAGAGATATCTCCACAAAATCAACAAAAATAGGCCAACACTATGCATATTATAGTAAAGCTTACAAATTACAAAGATAATGAGAAAATCTTGAAAGCAGCCTGAGACAAGAGGTCCTTAACCTACAAGAGTAGATGCATAAGGCTAACCACAGACTTATCCACAGAGACCTGGCAGGCCAGAAAAGACTGGCATGATATATTCAATGTGCTAAATGAGAAAATTATGCAGCCAAGAATACTTTCTATAGAAAGATTGTCATTCAGAATAAAAGGAGAGGGGCACTTGGATGGCTCAGTCATTTGAGCAGCTGCCTTTGGCTGAGGTCACAATCCCAGAGTCTTGGAATCAAACCCCATGTCAGGCTTCTCTGCTCATCAGGGATTCTGATTCTCTCTTCCCTGCCTCTCCCCCAACTTGTGTTTTCTTTCTCTCACTCTCATTCTCAGATAAATAAAATTGTTAAAACAAAACAAAACAAAAGAATAGAAGGAGAGATAAAAAGTTTCAAACAAAACTAAAGGAATTTGTGGACATAAAAATTAGCCCTGCAAGAAATATTAAAGGGAACAATTTGAACAGAAAGAGAAAAGTAACAAAGACCAGAAAGTATCAGAGACAATCTATAGGAACAGTAACCTTTCAGATAATGACACTATGGCACTAAATTCATAATGTTCAATAATCACTCTGGTATATGGCACAAAATTCACATCTTTCAATAATTACTCTAGATGCTCCAATCAAAAGACATAGGATATCAGAATGGAGAAATAAATAAGAACCATTATTATGCTGTTTAGACTCATTTTAGACACAAATCACCTCCAGATTGAAAATGAGAAGGCAGAGAACTATTTATCATTGCTAATGGACATCAAAAGAAAGCTGGAGTAGCCATCCTTATATCAGACAAACTAGATTTTAAACCAAAGACTTTAATAAAAGATGAAGGACACAATATCATAATAAAAGGGGCTATTTAACAATAATATCTAATAATTGTAAGTATTTATGTCTATAACTTGGGAGCACTCAAATATATAAGTCAATAAATAACAAAATTAAAAAACTCATTGATAACACAAAAAATAGTAGGGGGCTTTAACTCTCCATTCATAACAATGGACAGATCATCTAAGCAAAAGATCAACAAGGAAACAAGGGCCTTGAATGCCATACTGGATCAGATGCACTTAACAGATATATTCAGAGCATTTCATCCTAAAGCAGATGAACACAAATTTTTTTTCAGGTGTACATGGAACATTTTCCAGAAATAGATCATGTACTGGGTCACAAATCAGTTCTCAAATGGTACAAAAAGATTGAGATTATACCATGCATGTTTGCAGATCACAACACTATGATACTTGAAGTCAACAACAGAAAAAAATTTGGAAGGACCAAAAATACATGGTAGTTAAAGAACATCCTACCAAAGAATGAATGGGTCAAACAGGAAATTAAGGAATTTAAAAAAAAAAAATGAATGGAAGCAAATGAACATGAAAACACGACAGTTCAAAACCTTTGGTATGCAGCAACGGCAATCCTAAGAGGGAAGTATATAACAATACAGACCTTCATCAAGAGGCAAGAAAAGTGGGGCATCTGGGTGGCCCTGTCAGTTAGGCATCTGCCTTTGTCTCAGGTTATGATCCCAGGTCCTGGGATTCAATCCTGCTCAGCGGGGAGTCTGCTTCTCCCTCTTCCTCTTCCCCTCCACCCACTTGTGTTCTGTTCTCTCATTCTCTGTCTTACTCAAATAAATAAATAAAAATCTTAAAAAAAAAAAACAAAAAACAAGAAAATCTCAAAAATACAACCTAACCATTCACTAGAAGATATTGGAAGAACAGCATAAAAGCCTAAATCCAGCAGGAGAAGAGAAATAATAAAGATTAGAGTGGAAACCAATGATATAAAAATAAAAACAACAACAGCAACAATAACAGTAGAACAGAACAATGAAACTCAAAGCTGGTTCTTTGAAAGAAGTGACAAGATTGATAAACCCCTAGTCATACTTATCAAAAAGAAAAGAGAAAGGACACACATAAATAAAATCATGAGTGAAAAAGGAGAGATCGCAGCCAACACTGAAGAAATACAAACAATTATAAGAGAATATTATGGGCAATTATATGCCAACAAGTTAGGCAATCTGGAAGAAATGGGCAAATTCTGAGAAATATATAATCTACCAAAACTGAACCAGGAAGAAATAGAAAACCTGAACAGACCCATAACAAGCAAGGAAATTGAATCAGCAATCAAAAATCTATTGCATTTCTATACACCAATAACAAAGCAGCAGGTAAAGAAACCAAGGAATTGAAACCATTGACAATTGCACCAAAAACTATAAGATATCTAAGAATAAACCTAACCAAAGAGGTGAAAGACCAGTACTCTGAAATCTAGAAAATGAATGCAAGAGATTAAAGATGACACAAAGAAATGGAAAAATATTCCATGCCCATGGATTGGAAGAACATATATTATTAAAATATCCATAGTACCCAAAACAATCCACACATTTAATGCAATCCCTATCAAAATGCCAACAGCATTTTTCACAGAGCTGGAGTACACAATTCTAAAATTTTATATGAAAGCATAAAGGGCCCAGGATAGCCGAAACTACTTTGAAAAAGAAAAGCAAACCTGGGACATTACAGCTCTGGACTTTAGTCATCAAGACAGTATAATACTTGCACAAAACAGACACATATATCAATGATCCAGAACAGAAAACCAAGAAAGAAACACATAAATAGATGGTTAACTAATAGTCAACAAAGCAGGAAAAAATATTCAACGGAAAGGAAAAAAAAAAAAAAGAACTGTGTTTTCAACAAACACTGCTGGAAAACTGGACAGCAGCATAGAGTAGAATGAAACTGGATTTTCATATGCCATACACAAAAATAAACTCAAAATGGATAAGAGACCTAAATGTGAGATAGGAATCCATCAACATCCTAGAGGAGAACACAGGCAGCAACCTCTGTGACGTTAGCTGCAGCAACTATTGCTAGACATGTCTCTGAAAGCAAGGGAAACAAAAGCAAAAATGAGCCATTGGGACTCCATCAGGATAAAAACTCTTGCCCAGCAAAGAAAACAATCAACAGAACCAAAAGCAACCTATAGAATTTCAGAAGATATTCACAAATGACATATCAGATAAAAGGCTAGTATCCAAAATTTATAAAGACTTCATCAAACTCAAAACCAATAAAACAAACAAAAAAAGTCAAGAAATTGTCAGAAGACATGGACATTTGTCCAAAGAAGACATACAAGTGACCAATAGACACATCAAAAAATGCTCAACATCACTCAGCATTAAGGAAATACAAATCAAAACCACAATGAGATGCCACCTCACACCAGTCAGAATGGCTACAATTAACTCAGAGAAACAAAAGATGTTGGTGAGGATGAGGTTATATATGGGGAATCCTCTTATATTGTTGCTGAGAATGCAAACTGGTGTAGCCACTCTGGAAAACAGTATGGAGGCTCCTCAAAAAGTTAAAAATAGAACTACTCTATGACCCAGCAATTATACTAGTAGGTATTTATCCAAAGGATACAAAAATAGTGATTTGAGAGGGCACATGCACCCCAATGTTTACAGCAGTAATGTAAATAATAGTCAAACTATGGAAAGATCCCAGATGTCCTTCAATAGATGAATGGATATAGAAAAAGTGGTACATATACATTGGAATATTACTCAGCCATGAAAAAGAAATATTGCTATTTACAATGATGTGGATGGAACTAAATGGTATTATGAAAAATGAAATAAGTCAGTAAAAGACAAATATAGTATGATTTCATTAATATGTGGAATTTAAGAATCAAACAGATGAACATGGGGGGGGAAGAGAGGCAAAGCATAAAAGAGACAACTATAGGAAACAAACTAAGGGTTGCTGGAGGGGAGGTATGGGGAGACATGGGGTAATTGGGTGATGGATCTTCAGGAGGGTGTGTGATGTAATGAGCACTGGATGTTATATGGAATTGATGAATCAGTAAATTCCTTTCCTGAAACTAAAGCAAAATGATAGAAAATTATTGTCCTAAAATTTTCATTACATTTAAAAAGAATAAAAGCAAGATCTAGTCCAAGGAAAAGTAGTATTTTTAATTTTGGCAGATTTCAAAATGGCTTATTATTATACTCTCATTTGCGTATTCCAAAACTCCAGAAAAGCCAAATGCTTTAGTGTGACAAAATGCACTCATTGCTGAGCATATTTCCCTAAAGGCTGTCCTGGAGGACATGTTTATAAAATCCAGGTGTGTCTGTCTCCTCTTTTAACATAGCTGAGTAGGAAGCTTAAACCCACTCACTTATGACTGGGGACATGATATGAGCCAAATGAGGTAATAATCCCATTTCAAAACAATTTTAAGAGTTTAAATTTCAATGATAAATTTATACTAGATTAAGACCCAAATGCTAACTGCACCTGTTTTTCAAAGACCTTCTTTAATTATATGCTTGTAAGTGTAGGCTTTTTGATATTATCTAGAGTATATACTTGCATATTCACACAGCAGTAAACAAAAACTTAGAAGTCAGTATTTCTTATATGCAAACAATACCATAATATTTCATACTTCTTTTAAATTTATGAATAGTTTGACAAAAACTATGTATAATTTATATTTCCATTGACCCTATGTTCATAATAACCCTGTGATATAATTAGAAAAATTACTTTATTCCTCACTTTCTAGTTGTTAAATTGAGATACAACATCACTAATTTTTACCTGAGGTTACATAGTCAGGAAGAGAGCCATTAGCCTTTCAACCAAATTTCTGACTCCAAATGTTGCTTATAACATAGAAGTTGCTGCCAAATACTGATGTGCATAAAAATCACCCCCGAGAGGTGCCGGGGTGGCTCAGTCATTAAGTGTCTGCCTTTGGCTCAAGTCATGATCTCAAAGTCCAAGGATCCAGCCCTGCTTTGGGCTCCCTGCTCCGTGGGAAACCTGCTTCTCTCTCTCTCACTCCTCCTGCTTGTGTTCCCTCTCTAGCTGTGTTTCTCTCTGTCAAATAAATAAATGAAATCTTTTGCTGGGAGCCAGCCCCAGCAACAGTTTGGGTTTGAGGGTGAGGGAAGGCAACGGCGCTTTCGAGGTGAGGAGATCGAACTCAAAGGTGGTGTAGGGATCTCCTGAAAACACTGTTCTCAGGGCTCTTTATTTATAGAGAGTTACATGTTTTTTCAGGTGGAACCATATGAACAAAGAATTTCTTTAAGTGATGGATCATCAATTTTGAGTGACTATAGTGATAATAGTGTTTTTAAAGGGTCCATGCAAAAACAAGATGTGCTCGTTAAAGAAAGTCAAATATCATATGGTTTCACTTACTTGTAGATCATAAAGACTAATATGGAGGACGATAGGAGAAGGAAAGGAAATGTGAATTGGGGTAAATCGGGGAGGGAGATGAAACATGAGAGACTTTGGACTCAGAAAGAAACTGAGGGTCTTGGAAGGGAGGGGTTTGGAGAGATGGATAAGCCTGGTGGTGGGTATTGAGGGCACGTATTGCATGGAGAACTGGGTGTAGGACATAAGCACTGAATCTCGGAACACTGAAAAAATAAAATAATATAATAAAAATTAATAAAAAAATAAAAATATTAAGTAATAATAATACTAAGAATCTGTGAAAAAAAAGTATATGGAGATGTTCCTCACTACCAAAGGAAGAATAACTTTGTACAATGTCTTAGGAAAGCAACTTGGCATTATTTACAAATATTGAACATATTGAACTTACAGCTACCATTCTAAAAATACATATATACTCTTTAAAATTTCATATATGAATGAACAAGGAGCAGTGCTAAGAGAATATTACAGAATTTGTTCATGATACAAGAAAAAGAAAAACCTAAAACTGCAAGATTGATTAGGAATGAATTATTGAAAAATTATGTAATGAAATACTATACAGTTATGAGTGAATATACTACTGCTATACACATTAACATGACTGAATCTCAAAATATGATATTGAATACAATACTAGTGACATTTATAGAAAAAATTAAGTAACATGTTTTTTCTCTTAGGGGAATTCAAGATTATGGTTTCTCTTTAAGGGGAAGAGAAGAATGTATTTAGTAAGAGGTATATTTGGGGATTCTGGGATACTTTGAATTTGCCTTTCCCCTAGATATAATGAGTATATGGGCTTGTTTTATTATTGTATTCTATACTATACATATATATTTCCAAAATTGTAATTTTGAATCCTATGATTTAAAGTAAAATAATGACAACAGCAAAAAGGAAAGATAAAGGTAAAATGAAAACTTCCATTGATATCTGTTAACTTAGACCACATTCTTCATGTCCATTACTCTTATTAACAACTCACATACTTTATATTCATTTATTTGTGTATTTGCTTTTCTCTCCCCCATTAGAACAAAAATTTTGTAGAAATAAACTTTTTGTGGTTTTTTAAATGATTATAACCTCAACCTCAGTATTGTTGATCCATAGCAATAAAAGTTCAGTAAGTAAATTAATTTATAAATATATAAATAAATGTAGTATCTCTAATAATTGCAGCAAAGTGTCAAATAAATAGAAAGCCTTCTTTGCAACTTGCCCAGATGTCATTGTTTTTAAATATTTTATGTGCCCTTATCACTTCTATATTTATGAAACTTAAAAAATTGTATACATCTAAGCAAAGTAAATTTATATAAAATTTTAAGCTTTTATAGGATTACAATTTTAAAATAACAATACTCATGAGGACATAGTGCAAATTCAATTTAAAATGTTATCCTCAGGTTCCTGGGTGGCTCAGTGGGTTAAAGCCTCTGCCTTAGGCTCAGATCATGGTCTCAGGGTCCTGGGATTGAGGCCTGCATTGGGCTCTATGCTCAGCAGGGAGCCTGCTTCCTCCTCTCTCTCTGCCTGCTTCTCTGCCTACTTGTTATCTCCCTCTGTCAAATAAATAAATAAAATATTTTAAAAAGATAAAAAAATAAAATAAAATATGATCTTCTGTGAAAACATTAGACTCAGTTAAAATTTGAATATATATAGATTTTATAAACTTGTTGACAAATATTCTGCGCAGAGTGGCAGACTATGATCTGGTTTACTTAAATTGGAATATTTACTAAACATATCCCTATTATATCTACTTAATTAGTCATTAACATTTGGGTTGGAGAACTCTAAAGGAAACAGAGAAGAATGAGAAGACTTGTTACAACCTTTCAGTGAACCTGTTTTTATTCTTTAAAAAAAAGAAAAGAAAAAAAGATATCGTAAATCTACCTGCATACTATAACCATTTACTGCTGGCTTTATTGATGGACAATAACACAAAAGCATTTCAAATATTTCCATAAGATTGTTGCAAAATTTGAGGATATTTTGAAGAGCATAATGGGAAAATATTCAAGTGCATTTTCTGTGTGAAAGTTAAGATTAATGTGTCCTTATCACTTCTATAAGATTTTCTTTTTCATGTAAGTAGAGATCTACATTATGATGTATAATTCACAATTCACTCACCTAAATGAAAAGATTCTGTTAGAAATATATATATGTGTATGTGTATATATATATGTATATATATATTTGTGTTCATTAAGATTCTCTTCAACTATAGGAACATTCCAAGTAGCATAATGTCATAATTAATTTACTTATGACAATGACATGTACTTAGCTTATGGGATCCTGAAAAAAAATATAAACATTGTCTTTATACATAGGATCAAAGGTGATATTTAAGGCATATTAAGACACAGTTGTTTTCAACCTTTTCCTGCAAGGCATTATTGGTTGCATACCCAGCAACCTTTTCCCCATGTTCATCCTTGCCAGGAGAACCCTATTTTTGAGTGCATGCCAATGTTCCCAGACAACAACTAAATAAAGGATTAGTCTATCATGGAAACTCCTTCCCTCTTCAATTAATTGGTCTACATGTGGTCATTTATCTCAATTATCAGTAATGAAATGTAAAGCAGAGCCTAGTTGGAGAGCCTACTTGTTTGGCCTCTGTAATTTCAATGAGAGGAATATGTCTACATTGGTCCACTGATCCCAGGAGGGAGGAAAAAGTCAGCAAAAACATTGGACAAATGTGTTAGACCAAGTGAGATCAACAAAATCCTGTGTACATCAGCTGAATATTGCAGACACACAAGAATTGATGTTTATAATTGTTTGCCACTGACTTTTGTTTTATTATTGTATTCTATACTATACATATATATTTAAATATTTTGATGTCAGTAATTGGAAAAAGCACTCTCTTACACTCATAATTTTATATATATGAATATATGTCCTGGAAGTGTTACTTACCTTATTTTCCAAAATGTAACCTAGTTTATGTTTTGCTTTTCATTTTATTGTCCAGAGGGTCTACACTTAAGTTTATTCTTTCTCAGAAGATCTTTCAGTTCATAGTCCTCTAACTCTACATCTACTATGCAATCCTACATAAACTAAAAATAAGGCATGAGATATTAGAGAGATTGGATCTTATCATTCATCAAGAACTACAATAATTGCATTATAGATGACTAATGTTGTAACAATATTAATAGGAAATTAATATCATCTCTTAGGTATTCTAATGTTCTGTATCTTAGATCAATATCTCTTACCCTGAAAAAATATAGAAATTTTGGATGATTTTTTTTTCCTCTCACTTAAGTAGTAAGAGTCATGTCCCATTTCGAATTTAATATAGCCCTGGGAACCCCTAAGATCTCCTTATCTACTCACTTACACACCTTGCACACCATTGCTTAGTGTAAATGGGATTTTGGAGCTTACAAAACAATTCTTTAACAACTACTTTAGTAACAAATATAGAATTACATGCATTCCTTTGGATTGAAAGACCCTAAATAATAAGATCAGTGATAAATGGAGCAATCTGCTTTTATTGCAGGATTGGGAACTGAAGTGTTGAATTGATGCATACTCCTGGAAGATGTTTTTCTCTATTAATGGTATTTCAATTTCCTCTGATCTAAGAGAATCTCAGTTCAAGTTACTGTGCAGAATATGTGTGTCTCTAGAGACCTCTTTCAAATTTAGAACTTTGTCACTCTCAATATGTGAGAAATAGAGGCAAGTTTTAAAAGTACTTATTCATTACTTTTGGACCTGCACTACCATGCCACTATTTAACTTGAAAATACATGTATTTATTTCCTTCTGAAATGAGTTAACATAAATTTTTATAAGAAGATCATGTGTCATATTGTACACTGTGAAGTGATTTTACATAATACAAAAGCAGAATAAATCCTCTGATAAGCATAATTTAACTCATACTAAGTATATTGAGATCTGTATGGTCTTAATAACTTGGAATACCTCACTATTTAATACAATACTTTAATACATGTATTAAGTATATACAACTATTATTTTTGGCATACATTTAATTCTATACTTTGGAAAAGAATATATTCTTTACTTCCAAAGAAAGAAATGCATAATCATTCAGATCTCGATTATTCTTTTACAAATCCCTCCCACAAACATGCACACACACACCAAAACTAAAACTTAAAAGAGGGTTTTTTTTTTTCTGGTAATCATTGTTTTGCCTATAAAAACTTGCTTTAAAACTCAAGAATCTTAAAATTGAGATGACAATATATGTTATCCTTCTATTGTCGAGCTCAGAACTGGCTGAAAGTTTTCAGCCAGAGACCCCCTGCCCACCTCCAACAACCACACCACATATAGGTAATGATGCTTTGCCCAAATGCAACATATAGTTTCCTAATGCAGTTAGCAGAGATTTGTACAGTTAGCATGGCAATCATCCTGCAGATGACAGCGATTTGTTTTGAGAAAAGGGCTTTTTGTCTAGATACCCACAAAAATTCTTTTGGGCTCGTGGTGGGATAGTTCTAATCTGTGATTTGGTAGAAAAATATTGCCATCATTTCTCTTTCATGTTACCCAGGCAAAAATATTAATAATAAGAATTTACATATAAGCTGGCTTATATTTAAATTATAATTAATAATTTTATTTATCAATCATTATTTTCACTCACTCATTCAATAAAAATTTACCATTTCAGGGTCTGTACTAAGTGTTAATGTTAAACAAACAGAAAAGACCTTGTTGTCTCTACATCACTATAGATCAAATACTAATAAGTGCTATGGAGAAAAATAAATCAAGGCAAATACAATAGCCCTCCACACTTTATCCATGAGGAATATGTTGCAAGGCTGCTAATGGAAGCCTAAACAACAGGTAGTACTATATATACCATATATTCCTGTATATACCATGTTTTTTTCTTATATGTAAATACCTACAATAAAGTTTAATTTATAAATTAGGCACAGTGAGAGATTGAAAGCAATAACTAATAATTAAGTAAAAAATTATATAACAGTATACTGTAATGAGAGTTATGTGAATGTGGTCTCTCTCAAATCATTTTGCTGACCTTTTTCTTCTAGTGATAATGTGAGATGGTAAAATACCTCAGTGATGAGATGAAGTGAAATGAGTGACATAGGCATTGTGATGTGGGGTTAGGCTACTACTGACCTTTTGATGATATGTCAGAAGGAGGATCATCACTTTCTAGACCTTGGTTGACTGTGGGTAACTGAAACCGTGGACAGTGGAACCGCGGATGTATGGTTCCCACTCTATGATACTGCACTGAAAGACAAGTGATACTCAACATGGAGAAAGGTACAGAATACCTTACGGGAAGACTTTGTGCATAAGGTGACATATGCATAGGCACTGAGGAAGTGGAGAAATCAGACTTGAGGATATCTGGAGAAGGAACTTCAAAGGCAGAAAAAACTGCAAATGCAAATTCCTGGGGTCAGAAGTGAGTTTCATGGGTATAGAACCTTCAAGAGAGCCAGTGACAGAAGTGAAGTTGAGGGGGGAAAAGAGTAGTAGGAAGTGAAGATAGACAAAAGTGTCAGATCTTACAGAGCTTGAAAGCTGTCTCATAATGTAATGAAGTCTCGGTATGGATAGAGTTTCAGAGTTTCAGAGCCTGACCTTTCAGAAAGAATGTTCTAAGTTCACAGAGCAAAAGCACAAGTTGTGTTGATGAATTTCTTTCAAAATCTTTCAGACTGGTTCCCAGCAGGGTGCCAGCCTGTATTCACTACCAAAATTTATTTTCCTCAAAAACGTTGTTCTTCTTAAATATTAATCAGATTTAATGAAAATAAGTCTCAAAATAATGTTCTTGTGTGAAAGAACTGAGAAATAAAATGAGTGGTATGTGGAAGAAAGGAAATGACTTGAAGCTGAGATCATTATTAATTTCATTATTTTATCATGAACTCTATGATATATAGAAAAATTACATGAGTCAGAAGCTTTATATTTATAATATATATATATAGAGAGAGAGATGATAGATATAGATAGATGATAGATGATGATAGATATAGATTATGATGATGATAGATGATAGCTAGGTTAATAGATACAGATAGATAGATAATAGATAAATACTCAGACAAAAAACATAAACTGTGTCCTCAAATAAAGCCCATGTTATGAACTGAGATAGAGAAGAGACATCCATTTTGCTGAGTTACCATGGACTACTGCTGGCCTCTATAAGGCATAATTTACTTCAGATATGGATCCTAAGATGCTAATAAAATACTACAACTTCTAGCTATTTTTTTTCAATGAGAATAAAGAGGCTCTTATGTAAATGTTTCATGGTAAATTCTACCATCTCTTCTATGATTGGAGGCATTCCAGTACATAATAATGAAAACAACATGGTGAGATATTACCTCAATGATCCACAGAAATAATCATTTACTTATTTTATCTCATCTATAAACTTGTAAATCCTTCTTTGCATTCTTTTTGGTAGTTTCTGAAGAACTGTCCATTTTCTGTAAAAAGCCAAGTACTCTGCTCTTCTATCATCTTGCTTACACTGAAACTTAACTGTCAGTTATTCTCCATTGTTCTTTGGCCTTTTGTCCCTTTTATATCATCTTCTGCTCATTGTTCAAACTCCCCCAAACAAGATAAAAAATATTTTAGTCTGGTACAGTATCACTCATGACTACCGTATTTGTTATTTTTTAGTATAAAAGAGTAGATATTCTAAGTTTCCACTTTCCTTCAGCCCCAGTTATCAGGTAAAATTTCTCTGACAATGAACTCTATGATGCCAAATTCAATGGAAAATTTTTGCTCCTGTCTTTCTTGCTCTCTAAATATTTTGAGTAGTATATGATTTTCTGCTACCTATAGGGTTTATATGAACCTAACTATTGTGTTTAAAACTTTTCACTTCTTCATGGAATTCCTAACATCTTTGGATCTCATAAGAACTTTTTCTTGAGTTCCCTACTATCTTTTTGAGCATCATCAAACTTATCAGTGGAAATTTCTTTCTTCTCTCATCCCTTGAAAAATAACATTCCTCATGGCTGTGTAAAACGTCACTGCTCTTCTGACTTTTCAGATATGATCTCCAGATAATCTCCAGAAATACACTTTCAAAAGTTTAACAGTGCATGTTATAATGATGTCTCCCTTATTTATCTCTGAAATTGGCTTACTTCATGGGTTTTAGACACAAAACCCCAGTAGACACCTTTATTGTAATAAAAAGAAGGGTGAGAAGAAGGCTGAATAGAAGAAAGAGCAAAGAAAAATAGCTGAACTTTATTACTATATAAAGCTGTATTTAATGGTTAGTCTAACATGCATTATCATATTTAGTTCTCACAAACCCCTTGATTCGATTCAATCTCACATATGAGGATACTAAGGCCTAGAGAGGTTCAATAATATTCCCATGGTCCTACAGCCAACAAAGAACAGAGAAAATGATGACACTTCACATAAGTATAACAAAGTTAGTGTTCTAGATTATATATAATAGTTGCTTCTGCAAGTATGTCATACTCATCATGTCCAAATTATTTCTACCTTCTATTCCTGTTTTGTTTATTCCTGTGTATGCTGATTAGATTGATGCATTTGCATCTACTCAAGCCATGAAACTTGGCATTCTTCAAGATTTGTAATGACCAGGCTCTGTCAATCTCCTCTACTTCAAGCTCCCACTGCTCCCTAATATGTGCTCCAAACTGTAATAATATAAAACAGTGTGTATGTTGTCAGCAATGCATGGTATTTTAATTCTCTGTGACCTTGCTCATTTTGTATCCTTTGCTACAATACACTCCTCTCCCTTTTTATGTAATTCCCAAATATCCCTCATGACCCTGTTCCAGCTTTCTACATTCCACATACGCTTTCCTGAAACCAAAACTATCATAACTCCAAAAGGTACAATTCACTTGCAGTTAGAGTAGATTTGTTGTTGCAACAAACTGTTAGCAGATGGTCATAAAGTATAATTAGGTTTAATTAAGAAACATAACTTTTCCCCTAATTTGTACAAAAATCTTACAAATTGTCCTACTTAAACTTTAAAATTTGGGTAAACATCCCAAATTCTACAAGCCCTCTAACTTATATAAATGATTAGTTGCTAACCCAACTACAAAGTCTAGCCTCTTTCTTTCTGTCAGAAAGACCTCATGTCACTTTCTATGGGCCCCAATACCAAATGTGTACAAATGCAGTCTCTTTTGCTACATCCAGGCAATAGGCATTTGATTTAGTACTAGCTGTAAGGAGCTGAGAGCATGTCTTCTAAGAGTCACTGGAAAAGATTTTACTTCTCAATAAAAGGAGATAGAAACCTAAGGAAACCCACTTTCTCCAAATACTCTCTGCATGAATTTGCTAGTACTGACACAACAATATATAGAGACTGGGTAGCTTCAACAACAAAAATTTATTTCCTTACTCTTCTGGAGGCTAATTCAAGATCAAGATGCCAGCAGGTTTGGTGTTCTCTGAAATTTCTCACACAGCCTTATAGAAGGCTACCCTCTTGCTCTCATTTCACATGATTGTCCCTCTGTGCATGTGTACTCTGAAGTTTGTGGATCCAAATTCCATCTTTTTCTGAGGAGACCAGTTCAGGTTGAATTAGGACTCACTCTAATAATCTCATGCTAATGACCAATCTCTGAAATACAGTCACATTCTAAAATACTGGAGTTCAGGTTATCAACATCCAAATTTGTGTGGGAGGGGCACAATTCAACCCATACTTTTCCTCAGCAACTTATTATCTTGTACCTTACCATGTCATGTCATATTTTATACAGGACAACCATCTGTGGGGAAAAGACAAAAATATCCAAAAGAAGACAACCCAGAGTCCTAATATTATTGATCTTCTGTATTTTTTTAAGATTTTATTTATTTATTTGACAGAGAGAAACACAGCTAGAGAGGGAACACAAGCAGGAGGAGTGAGACAGGGAGAAGCAGGCTTCCCGCTGAGCAGGGAGCCTGATGCAGGGCTCGATGCTGGGCTCAATCCCGGGTCTCCGAGCTCATGACCTGAGCCAAAGGCAGTCGCCTAGCCAACTGAGCCACCCAGGCTCCCCTGATCTTCTGTATTAACCAGGCTTAGAACCCTTTGGATTCAAACTTTTCAGATTAATAAGTGTACTTAAATTTTAAAATAATGTCAGTTTTATATATTTCAACTTGAACCCTAAAATATTTAACTGATATATTAATAGAAGATTTATATATTATAATAATCAATAAAATTGATTCTAACATCAGTAATATTGCATCTGTTATCATCTTTCTGCTACACGTTACAATGCCTAACGCTTAATAAAAATTTATGGAACTGAATGAACTCTAAGCTTTTAATCCCAAGTTTGCCCACAAATGCATGCACCCACAATCACACACAAACTTCCTTTGCCTAAACCCTGGATCTCTCTGGGAAAGTCTTCACTGAATCACTTTTCCCTGTAATCACTAGAAAAATTCCTTTTATATTTTTTCTCCAACTCTACTGGTATCTCTGTCTTTCTTCTCCAACTCTACCAGTATATCTGTCTTCACTTTCCTTTGCTCCCTAATTATTTAATAATTATTAATTATTAATTTGTACCTCCAAACAGTCATAAATAGTGATTTTATAGTTTAATGAATAATATTTATTAGTTGTGACTGTATTATATAAAATATATGATCTAGTTGATAGATCTATAGTCACTACCTTTTTATTAATTCGAAAGTTCAAAGTTGAACTAAAATATAAGAATTTAAGATATACGACCTAAGACAAATATAATATGTAGACTTTTATGGATCCTGATTAACATAAACAAATAGTATATTTTTTGACATCAGGAAAATCTGATTATTGATTCAGTATAAGTTCATATCAAGAAAACACTTGATAATTTTGTTTGAGATAATACTGGCTTTACTGTTGTAGAAGAATATCCTTTTTTTCAGAGATTCAGTTGTAAAATAATGTGCAGAATTTGTTTAAATGCTATAGGGCAGAAAAAGGTATATATAAATCACATACAACAAAATCTTGAAAATTTGTGCTATAAGGAGGTACATTGTACTTACATAACTGCTTTAAATATATTTTAAGCTATATAATAATTTTGTGAAATATGATGTTTTCAATGACAGAAATAAAATGAAAAACCTTGTTTGGAGGAAAAGAACAAATAGTAGCTTAAACATGATTTGAATTTATTCATTCTTTCTTTTCGATTACTTTTTTTAACTAAATCAACAGACCATATAATGGAAGTGTGATGTAATATGTTACTTGTTGATTAAATATGAATATTGGCTCAGATAATGAAATATCTTTTTCATACAAACAGTTCAAAGTTGAAAAACTAATAATTTGTTGGATTCAATAAGCACCTCTAGTGCATTCATCTGTATTCTGACACAGGCTCAGTTATTCTTCATTTAATTAAATTTGATTTGTTCAATAATTTTTACCATATCAATTGCTATATTCACTTTAATATTAACTTTTATGGCTTTCAAAACTGAGTTATAGTTGCACTGATTATTGCACATATGTAATATATCACAATTGTGACAATGACCTATAATTTGAACTTCAATTTTTTAAAATATTCTCAATTTTTTAAAAGGTCATACAGAAATACAGGTAGCTTCTTAAAATGAAAACTAATACTGTTTATTCCTTTAGTTTTGCAGAAAAAAATTCTTGACTTTGACAATATTTCATGCTTCTCTGATTCATTCCTATGGGATCTCAAACTCCCTAAGTATCCATAGAAGCCCTGAATTGATGTGTATTTCTGGTTTTACTATGTCTTTTTCTACTTTCTTTTGAGAAGTGTGGTAATGACTAGTCAGTTATCCACAGCCAAAGAGAAACAGAACTAAAGTCATTCAGTGATAATAATAAAAATAAAAATAAGCCCTGCTTACTCTCATTCTTACTTTGTCCTATTATTTGAAAACTCCAACTTTTCCTAATCATTTTGAAGACTTGAAATTTGGATTAAATGGAAATTTTAAAAAAACTGTCAAAATGGCTCCATGTAAAATACAAGGGTCTTCTATATATCTGTTGCTATAGTAAAACAGAACTATCAGCAGTAAACTCCTTCATAGGCTGCCAATTTTCACATGGTGCTCTTTTAGTCAGTTAAAGCACAGGTTCATTATGATCCCTATCTTCTAGAAGTGTAAGAACCCAAGATAACAATCAGAGAATATTAAGACTACATGAATAACTAAACAAATAAGGAGCTAGGGGAGTTGTTGTTGGAAAGAAATGAATATCTTTCTTCTAATTAGTCATTATATTAACTAGGAAACATGGCAACCAGGGTGTTAAAATCATATTTTCAGAATGTTTTCAATGATTTTTTAAAATTGAGTTCTTAAAATGCTCTTCTAATGATAGGTAATTTTTCTCTAGAGTAATGACAGCTATTTCCAAAAGTTCTAATATATTTCATAAGTGTCTCCATAAGAGCCTGTTTTTGGAATCTGTATTACATCTTTGTGCAAATGGACCTGTTCTTTATTGTATTTATTTATGGCTTACTGCATATGAGTAAGCAGTAAGATCAATTTTTCTTATAAATCAAGGCAAATAAAATATCATCCTTAAGGTAGAGTTTTTCCAACTTATTTCACTGAATTGAACTCAGAGAGATAATACGTAAAATGCTCTCCATGAAAGATTTTATATACTTTTTAGATTCTTTTTTAAAAAATATTTTATTTATTCGTTTGAGAGAGAGAGAAAGAGAGAGAGAGAGAGAGATTGCATGAGCAGTGCAGATAGGGAGAAGCAGGCACCTCGCTGAACAGGGAGCCCGGTATGGGGCTTGATTCCAGGACCTTGGGATAAAAACCTGAACCAAAGGCAGCCACTTAACTGACTGAGCCACCCAGGCACCCCTTTAGTTAGATTCTAAGGCTATATGTGATTGGCAGACATGCTAAATAGAAGGAAAAATATTCAGCTTAAAGGTGAGAACTTTGATACAATTTATCTTTATCCATAACTGCCTCAAAGAAAAAAAAAGGGGGGGTTTGGTTCTAAACATAATAAAATGGACAGCCATTCAAATACCTTCCCAAGGAGCGGGGTCCATCTAATTTCAGAAGTCAAGAATAAATAAATGCTGGGGACACTGTTAGTAGGGTCTAGAGGTCGATCTAGTGTACTTTTGAAAATTCAAGCCTCTACAGCAGAGTTTTTGTGGGGTGATGTCATAATTTGTGAAGTATCTCACACAGATCTTAAGATAGTAAAAATACAAAAATACAAAAATAAATAATAAATAAATAAAGTAAAAATACATAAAATTTGAAATAAAAATCCTAAAAGGTAATTGCATTTTAAAAAACATTTCTTATTTAGGAAAATATTGGTCTGTCACCACCGGGGACCAACCTCGGCAGAGATGTGGGTCCCGAACCACGGGATGTCTGGCGGGCGAAATAATGACATGGACACGGAAATCTGATGCAAGCTATCAGTCAGGAGAGACCTATGAAGCAGGCTCAGGCTCACGCTCTGGCTTTCTAGCTTGGCTTTCTAGCTCTAGCTCTCTGGCTCTAGCTTTGGCCCTCTTGCTCTGCTTCTCTC
The DNA here is from genome assembly GCA_004023965.1 of Spilogale gracilis. Lineage (NCBI taxonomy): Eukaryota > Metazoa > Chordata > Mammalia > Carnivora > Mephitidae > Spilogale > Spilogale gracilis. The sequence continues at coordinate 98,028 of PITA01005258.1, forward strand.
TCGGCTTCTCTATTGCTCTCTGTCTGCTTCTTGCTTCTGCTGCTCTCTTTGCTTCTGTCTCTCTCTGTCTGCTTTTGTTGCTCTCTGCTTCTCTGTCTCTGTCTCTCTTTTTGCTTTGCTTCTGACTCTGCCTTTGTCTCTCTTGACTGACAAGGGCCCCAGTCTTTTATTATTCAAAAGTGAGGAAGTTGGGGGATGCAGTTAGGTTAAAGTGATTCATAGCAGGCAGAGTCAAGTCTTTCTAAGAAACTGGCCTTTATCATTAAAAGGGAAGTTTGTGAATAGACTCAGTTTGAGTAGTTGAGCAGGAAGAACAAAAGGCAAGTAAAGATGGTGTTGATGACCATGACAATTAGCATAACTCCAGATTCTTGACGGGGAGGAGGGACTTTCATTCACATTCACAGGTACCTCCACCAAAGTTTCAGGTGGCTTGGGCATGGCAGGAGGGGCAGATCATGCACCTTCCCTGACATTGGTCAGTGTTTGATCCTGGAGACCATTTAGTTCTTATTTCCTAGCATCTAGAGGATTGTAAAAATAGCTACTGACCCTACTTATTTGCTTTAACAAAGCAATCTTCAGTGTAAAAACTAACAGTAGCCTTGTGGTATTTTATAAAAGTATAATAAGTGATTAACAGATATACAAAATGTGTCAAGGAGAATGATTCAGGACAGAGAATATGATTGGTATAACAAGAGTAGCTACATTTGCCATACTGAGCCTAATCAGGAGCAAAATTCAAGGGGAAAAGGAGAGGAAGAAAGTCAATCCTTAACTATTTTTTATTGTACATAGTAGTCAATATAGATGATTAAGTGGTCATATGGCTGTAAAAGAGATATAATAGGTCCTATTTGTAAGGTTTACTAAATCCAAATGATCTATTTTCCCCACGTGTAATGTTTTCCTTCAATGTCATATCTAACCATCCCCCTAAAATATCCTTAGAAACCACCCAGGTTTTATGAAATTTTAATACTGCTGAGATTAGTCCCTTTTTTTTTAAGGGAAACTGAAAATCTGTTTAATTTTGTTCTTGGGAAACTTTTGAAATATGATAGAGATAAGACTTAAATGCCTAATGGTTAAACTATATTTCTAAACAAAAAACAGGTGCAATTTTTGATCAGATGTACATCTAATAATAATACATATACACAATAATAAAAGATACATTCTGTGAATCCTTAAAATGAAAGGAGAGTCACTGATTCCTTTAGGCAGGTAATCATGATGGCTTCCTCAATAAAATATGTGGCTAAACTTTAGGATAGGATAACAACCATTAGGATATGATAAAAGGGGGGGTGACTAAGATGGAGTATTTTAAGGACCCTAGATTTGCCTTATCCCTTAACACAGCTAGATAAATATCAAATCATACTGAACACCTGAGAAATTGATCTGAGGACTGACAGAACAAACTACACAACTAAAAGGAGAAAGAAGAAGTCACAGTGTGGAAGGTAAAAGGTATAAAGATGTGATTTGGGGAACAAAAGGATCACAGATGATATGGGGGTGAGGGAGCCCTGATCATGAGAGAGGTCTGTAGGGAGGGAGAGAGAGAAAAAAAGACAGGGAGAGAAAGAGAGAGACAGAGGACTAATAGCACAAGGAATACACCCAAAAGTCATTACTGGGAAAATGAGAGGGACTGATTATCATGAGTTTTTACAACAAGTGTAGCTAAAAGACTGGAGTTTTAAAGGTTCACGTGATGTCAGGTGTGGAGCCTTCTGGGCATTGCAGTACTCCTGTGGAGAAGGAGGATAGAAGCCTGGGGGCAGATAGCATAATCTGAGGGTCCCTAGAATGCCCTGGTAAATAGTTCTCCCTTCAGAAAGCACGTCTGGGAGTGATGACATTGCCTCTCTAGAGACAAAAGAGCTGGTGGGTGCCATTTTTTTCTTCTGCCCCTTGGCATAGTTGTAGGGACACCTGCTAAGGGCAGCTAACCTGGGCACTGACTTTTTTCTATGCTTTATGCCAAACTCCAAGTTCCTGTGCATCGGTGCAATTGTTTTCCTGCGACAAAGTTACATCAGCCCTAGCATGGCAAGACCCTCTCCCAGAAGACCAGTGCAGGTCTGCCCTACATCAGGTCCCTCCAGTTTGGAGTTTTAAAACTCAGTCAACCTGCTTGAGATAAAACAGAGTTGCACGGCATTGCCAGGTGGGAAGATATCCAGGACTGTCGGGGACGGTGCATGATCCGCCCTTCCCTCCATGCCCAAGCCACCAGAAATTCTGGTGGAAGTACCTGTGAATGTGAATGAAAGCCCAAAGGGGCTTTCCCTGCCTAGAATCTGAAAAGCCACTTATCCTGTGAGTCAGGGCAATATGTCCTTGGTGTGCTTATTCAAGACAGTTCCATTTAATCGTTCTCACGGTAATCATATCTCTGTATCCCTGTGCCTCAATGGTCTCAACTTCTGTGAGTTAAAGCAATCACTCTACCCTGCAGTAACAATACTAATCCTGTCTCTAGGGCGGGTGCAAAAGCAGTTAAAGATTTAACTGCACCACCCAACTCCCTCATGTGGGAATAATAAAAGACTGGGACCCTTGACAGTCAAGAGGGACAAAGCCCTGAGACAGAGAGAGACTGAGAGCTGACTGAGAGACTGAGAGACAGAGAGAAAAAGGCAGAGGGCCTGCAGGGAAGCAGCAAGAGAGCCTTAGAGGAGAGAGCAGGAGAGCTGGCAAACAGCAAGAGAGCCTGCAAAGAGAGACTGAGAGTCTGAGAGACGGAGACCCAGACACAGAGAGAAAGACAGAGATCCTGCTTCGACAGACCTCCTGGCTCAGGTGTGTTTTTGGCCACCGACACTCATCATCCTGCTCGACCCCACCTTTTTCCCCTGGCTGGACCAGGGGAGAAACCCCAAACCTCGTAGCCCAGGAAGGAGCTACACAGGACACAGAGAGGAGGAAGGCAGGGATATGAGGGATGCATGGGACACATGAGGGGAGATTGTTTGCTCTTCTATGAAGGCTTTCCAGGCAATGGTAACGTCCCACTCTGGGACGAGGGAGAGGGCTAGTGCCACTTCCCTCCCCCACCCCTCAGCATAAACTAACTTCAGTAAGCAGCACAATGCTAAAAGTGACAGCAGAAACCACTCACATTAAGCCTCCAACCAAGCACCCCCCCAGCTGTGCTCTATAGATGCTTCTTCACTAGGATAAGTGTGCCTGAGAGCCAGAGCAACAGGCCTTTCCCAAGGAAGGCCAGCACATCTCCCTTGCACACACCTAATCTACTGACTACAGACTGCTTCAAATTGCCAGGAGTAGTGCAAATAGCATCAGGTCTCTCAACAAGCAGATGAGAGTGTACCTACTTAAACCTTGCCATACCCTGGCCAACGTCCAAACACTCCCCAATGTAAGTAAGGAGAAACCTGGCAGAGGACTGACCTGAGGGAAAGAACAACCAAAACATAGTAGCAGAGTGCACACAGCCTAAACAAGAAACACTTCTTGAAGCACCAGGCCTTGGCCAGTATATGATTTTTTTTTTTAATTATGCATTAGTACATAGTTCTCTTTTTAAATATTTTATTTATTTATTTATTTATTTATTTATTTATTTATTTATTTATTTATTTGAGAGAGAGAGAGAATGGGAGAGAGCACAAGAGGGAGAAGGTCAGGGGGAGAAACAGACTCCCTGTGGAGCTGGGAGCCTGATGTGGGACTCAATCCTGGGACTCTAGGATCATGACCTGAGCCAAAAGCAGTTGCTTAACCAACTAAACCACCCAGGCGCCCCTACATAATTAGTTCTTGATGCAGTGTTCAATGATTCATTAATTAAGTGTAACGCCCAGTGCTCATCACAACATGTGCCCTCTCGAATAGCCATCACCCTGATACCCCCCTCCCCCCACCCTCTTCCCCTATGAAACCCTCAGACTTTTTCTTAGGGTACATAGTTTCCCATGGTTCATTTCCCTCTCTGATTTCTTCTTAATAGAGCCATTACTCTTAGGAGCAGGAAACAAAACAGCCTTTCCTAACACAGAGTAGAAGTAGAGTCCTAGACACTGAGACCTAGAGAAAAAGTACTGCAACAGAGAAATCCATCCTAAAGAAAGAACAGGAAAAGGTCATGGCCAGGGATCTAACCAAAACAGGTATAAGTACCAGAATTATTAAGTAATTGAACCAGAATGTAAACCAAATATCATAAAGATACTAGTTGGACTTAAGAAAAACATAGAAGACACCAAGAAGTCCCTTGTTATAGAAATAAAGACCTAAAAACTAGTCAGGCTGAAATAAAAAATGCTATAACTAAGATGCATAATCAACTGGATGTAATGGCTTCAAGAATGGAAGAAGTAGACAAGTGAATAAGTGGTATAGAAGATAAAATTACGGTAAATTATGAAGCTGAAAAAGAAGAGGGAAAGAGAAACATGGATCATGAAACTAGGCTTGGGGAAATCAGCAACCTCATAAAGTGTAATGACATTTGTGTTTTTTGTTTTTGTGCATGCACGCACGTGCGTGTGTGTGTGTGTGTGTGTGTGTGTGTATGATAACATTTTTATCATAGATGTTCCAAAAGAGGAAGAAAGCGAAGGAGGGGCAGAAAATTTATTTGAGGAAATTATAGCTGAAAATGTCCTTAATCTGAGGAAGGAAAAGTCACCCCAAATCCAGAGTACTCCCATCAATATCAACAAAACAGGCTAATACCAAGATATATCACGGTAAAATTTGAACAATATAGAGATAAGGAAAACATCCTAGAAGCAGCAAGAGGAAAGAAGTCCCTAACTTACAGGATAAGACAAATAAGTTTAGAAGCAGATCACTCCACAGAAGCTTGAAAGAGACCATGCAATGCATACTTTCAGACTACAACACTATGAAACTTGAAGTCAAACACAAGAAAAAATTTGGAAAGCCCACACACACACATGGAAGTTAAAGAACATCCTACTAAAGGTAATCAGTTCTAAAATGTATTTAATAAGTCTTCTTAGATTGTACTGGTACAAGCAATCAGTGATCCATAGCAGTAAGGAACCCAGAAATGCACTGCTGTTTTGGTGATCTGCATTGTTTCACATCCCTGTCTTGCATTTTTGCTTCATTCATGGAAGAGTTCATTTCAGTTTCTTCCCTGGAGGGAGCTCATGTCTGGAACTGTATTAAGGATTTTTAAATACTTTATTCCTTTGGAAACTTATTATTAGGTATTATTACAACCTCCATGTTTCAAAAGAAGGAAATGAGGCTCACCTAATTACCATATCTTGCAAGGGTAAAAGAGTCAGACTTGAAGTGATTTTTGTCTGACTTCAAATCCATGTTCTCCCTATGGAGTAGAAAGACCTAAACTAGTGAGCTAATAGAGGACTCTGAACTCATGATGCTTTTAAGTTAAAAAATTAAATTAAAAAGTAAAATTAAGATACAAACTTTATAATGTGCAAAAGTTAATATTATAGGACTGATTCATCAGAAAAAAACTTCAAATGAAAATATATAGTAGGCCTGTGTTTTAATGTGCTATAAAAATATGTAAAGTCCTACCTGTGTTACCTTGTGAACATGTCATACATATTTTGTTTGCTTCTTTGCCTTGTAATGTATTTCTGGGATGCTCATCCTGAACTAGACAAGCAAACTCCTTTGTCCTCTGGTTACAGTTTCAGCTAGTGGGAGGAATTAGCAGAACATAATGTTGGCTAGAGTATGGCCAAAGTGTCTACTACCTAGGTTCCTTCATTGCTTTTAAGGAATATCACAACTGTTGTACATAGTTCTCTTTGACTTGTGGGAAGCTCTCCGGCCTCTTGCTCATTCAGGTTCCCTAGTCCTGGGATACTACACCTATAATGTTTTCCTTAATTTCACCCACAACTTTATAATTAGCTGCTTTATTAAACTCTTCTTAATTACTCCATTTTTGAGCATGCCATCTGTTTCCTCCTGGGATTTTGGATCATACGAAAGATAAAAAATCATTTAAAAAACATTTTAAAAAAATAAGAAATGGTTGAAAACAACTAGGGACATCAGGGAGGGGGAAAGGATACCATAATTATTAAGGAAGGTTATATATGTTAGTTATATATGAAAGAGGAGGAAATGAAATATATGCTTATTTGTGGGCCAGAAGAGACTTAGTATAATATGAGAAATGAGAAGAATTATAAAATAATTAACTAACTTACTATAAGCCTTTGTTATGTAGATTTTGTGAAATAAATACATAATCTAACTTTCAATAATGTTGGTCATCAGTTGACAGAATTTTCACTACAGTGGCTACCATACTCAAGATAATGTCAACCATGACTTGTGGATTATATTGATTATATCTTTGATATAAACCAGCATAGACAATGACCTCAGAGATGTTTACTATGAATTGTATAGTTTAGAATTTGAAATCACTTTTACAGAAAAAACATTCTTCTTGCTACATAGAGGTTTGCATTAAATAGATTTTATTCCACACAGACTTCCCATAAAATTGGAATCTAAAGTTAAATTTTATGGATATAAAGCCATGAAATCTAATCTTAATAAAGAAATTTCAGACACTGCTCCAGGACTAGAGATTTATAAAGCTATAGAATAGAAGATTAATGGAGCAGAAAGTCTGAAGTATGCTCACTGCAATTCCTTCTCTTTTTAGACTTGGCATTCAGCTTATCATCTGTCAATTTTGTAATATCTGTCTTCAATTTTTTCTTCTTCTTATAGATTTCCTCTTTAAAGTGGTAAATATTTTAGCTTTTATTTTTCTTTAATAATAAATCTCTCAATAACTTTTTAAATAATAATTTATTTTATTTTTTTTAGTGTTCCAAGATTCATAGTTTATGCCCCATACCCAATGCTCCATGTAATTCGTGACCTCAGTAACTTTTAAAACTGATTTAAGTTTCAAAATATGAGAATTTATGATTGTGGTCTCTCCCAGTTTTTATTAGAAAGAGCCCTTGCTCGGGGCGCCTGGGTGGCTCAGTTGGTTAAGTCACTGCTTTCAGCTCAGGTCATGATCCTGGAGACCCAGGATCAAGCCCCGCATCAGGCTCCCTGCTGAGCCGGAAGCCTGCTTCTCCCTCTTTCAGTCCCTCTGCTTGTGTTCCCTCTCTAGCTGTGTTTCTCTCTGTCAAATACATAAATAAAATCTTAAAAAAAAAAGAAAGAAAGAAAGAAAGAAAGAAAGAAAGAAAGAAAGAAAGAAAGAAAGAAAGAAAGAGTCCTTGCTCACAAGAAGAGAGGAAAGTTTCAACTTTGGCATTTTAGACAAGCACTTTTCATATTATTTTACTTTAATACGGATCCAGCATGTATTCTTGTAATTATAACCAGAGCAACACAATAGATTGAATATTATATCTACTGCTCCTTTTATCTGAATTTCCTTAACATTTTGTTATTGCCTTGATGAGCTCTCCTTTTTTGCACTGTGCTTCTTTATTTTTATACTTTGGAAAGAAATTTTAATACAGAATTTTCCTTTATATATTATTGTTTAAAATTTTTCTATGCTGAAAATTATACTATACCTAAAGAAAAAATATGCAGAATGACTTATCTTAGAATGAATATCTATATTACTTGCCCTGAGCGTACAAAATAGAATATTTTGAGTATCCTCCCAAACCATTTAGTCCTCCTTCCACTAGCTACTTCCTCTTTTCCTTACTAAAATATTAGAATCATTATGATTTTTGGACCAATATTTCTGCCTTTCCTTTTAAATTCTACTACCTAAACTTGCATCAGTAGTCATATAGTTATGTTTCATCCATCTTTCTTTTGGGAAGGAAATATATAGATGAGTCACAAGATATATTCTCAGTTCCTAGCTTTTATTTGCTCAATATTATTATATTAGATTCATGAATGGCATTGAACATAGATATAGTGTGTTCATTTCCACAGCTGCATGACATTTTGAGTTTGAATTTATTCTGTTTTTTAGTATATAATGCCAACATTTATTTCCTGAAATGATGGCTTAAATTTTCACTCTCCCAGTAGTCTGGGAAAGCATCTCCTTCATAGTATGGTTGTGAGATAGAATTTGTCAATGAGATCAACTTATGTAGGCATTAGCTGGTAGAAGTAAAGCAGAAACCACTGTTTTTGGAAAACTATGGCAGTTCTTCCAATCATCCAGCATAGCCTTTCAGCCTTTTACTATCCAGCTCCTCACACATTTGCATAAGCCAGCATTCTTATATTGGCTATCTCAATTATCTTATACAGCTTATTGATACCAAACCTGAATAATAAGCTAATATGTTCCATGTACTGACAAGGATGGTAGATATGAAAAAGGAAAGAAAAGATCACTTGTAAAATAGCAACAAGAAAAATGCAGGAATTGGTGGCTAATTAGTCATGATGTTTATTACCAGTAGCTCCAGGTTATCAGGCCCAAGTAACGAGAATGTGATGCTATCGTAATCACAGAAGTTATGAGCGAGTGTCTGTTATGGAGGATGACATATTCATAATAAACATTTTCAAGACTGTTTAAGGACAGCAGAAGATCGGGAGAAGATGAACAATAAACAATAAAAATATGGAACCTGGATGAGATCACAAATGAAGAAGAAATTTGTGACCACTTTGAAGGTTGTAATACTTCTCACAGTGATCACTACCTCATAGTTAAATAGAAATAGAAATCTTTCCAGCTTATAAAATAAATCTAAATGAGTTGTCAATGAAGATTGCCTTGTCCTTTAGAGCTTTATGTCCAATGTATTGTTTATGGAGGCTGGTCTAACTGAAATGTCTAGATCTGGAGATGACAGTCATCAGAGACTACCGATGTGAGATGGAGCAAATACTTTCACATAAAACCAGACCACATTGTGTAACCCTTTCTTTTTTTTTTTTTCTTAATATTTTATTTATGTGACAGAGAGAAACACAGCTAGAGAGGGAACACAAGCAGGGGGAGGGAGAGAGGGAGGAGCAGCAGACTTCCCACTGATCAGGCAGACCGATGGGAGGCTCGATCCCAGGATTCTGGGATCATGAACTGAGCTGAAGGCAGAGGCTTAACCACTGAGCCACCCAGGTTCCCCTTTCTTAACCAGAATCTTGAAATAGTGTCAAGAACTTTACGCTTTTTGTCTTCTCCTTAATTTCTTTTGCCATTTCCTGCCTCAATCTAAGCCCAATCAATTAGTATGTAGTCCCTTTTTTCCCTTAATTTATCATCAGTCTTGCTATATTAATTCTCAAAGTATGTCATGTCCTGTGGCAAATTAATATTATAACAAAAATAGTTACACTTTCCTTTTTTTCACAACTTTCCTTTTTTATAGTACAAGTCACAAATATTCCTATTATTGTTACTTTTTAATTTTTAAAAAATTCTATGATATAGTCATTATTGTCTTTGACATATAGGAATTGGAAGAAGACAAAGATAATTGCTGATAAATTAACAAATGGAGACTCAATTGCAGGGCTTAAATTTCAGATATAACACTCTTTCACTAGGCTGTGACATCGAGCAAGGATGAAGCTCGGTATCAGGAACAGAAACAAACACAGACAGGGTCTATGGTAGTGAAGACTGATCATTTTTTCTCACTTTTGTCTGGCATTCCTTGAATTTTTGCCTGCCTCTTTCTTCCTTTCAAAATAGTCTTTTCTGTTCTTTAGTTTAATGATAGAACACAACCACCATCAGCTTCTTACTTTTATGACAGAAATTCCTGCCCACTGATCTAATACCATCTTTTTGCAACTTTATTCATAACAGAAACATCAGTTATAGCTGATTACCCTGACTCAAAGAATAAAGACCACGTTCCCTAGCCTCCTTTCCTATAGCAGTGTCCAAGAAATATTAGCAAAATCTAGGAAAGGAAACTTCAGTAAGCATTTCAGGTGTCCTTCATTTTACCTTCCTATTGGCTGAAATCCAAATGCAATGGCAGGAATGCTGATGGCCATCTTGAATGATGATATCAACAAGAAAGTGCAAATTAGGGGCGCCTGGGTGGCTCAGTTGGTTAAGCAACTGCCTTCGGCTCAGGGCATGATCCCGGAGACCCGGGATCGAGTCCCACATCAGCTCCCTGCTCGGCAGGAAGCCTGCTTCTCCCTCTCTCACTCCCCCTGCTTGTGTTCCGTCTCTGGCTGTGTTTCTCTCTGTCACATAAATAAAATCTTTAAAAAAAAAAAAAAAAGGAAGTGCAAATTAAGGTTAAGGATGAAGGACTAGAAATATAGAAGGAACCCAGATCCCTGGTAATTATGCAGTCATCAAACCAACAGAGAAATATTAACCTTTAGACTGCTTCCATAGGAGAGATCAATAAGCTCTACTCACTCAAGTTACCATAATCATTATTTAAATAATAATCGAACTTAACCCTGGCACTATACCATGTTATAGCCAAATGCCCAGAGATTGATCTGTGTTTCATGTTCTAAAATCTAAAATCTACAGAACACAGACCAGATTGCTACCAGTTTACCAGCCAAATTCATAAAGAGAAGATCTGTTTTACAAAATTAAATTTTTGATGCTAATGATGAATATAGGCATGGCAAAAATTTTCTGAAAATTTGGGGGATGGGTGAGGCAGCAACAGATGACCAAGACAACTTTTCCAAAATATCTTTTTTCTGAGAGTGACCTTTGATATTGTAAATCTTAAACTCTATTTCCTTGTACCTGTACAAGTGAGTGATGTTATTAAGTAAAAATTGTATAAGAAATATTGTATGTCTGTAAACAGTAAAATTTACCCAGATTAAGATGCTAAAATTATGTTTGATCTTTTCTATGTTCACTGTGACATGAAGTATGGTTGGTTGTTTTAACTTCACTAATAAATATGCCACACTGAATTTAAGAACTCTGCATAACACAAATGATAAATATTTTATTATTGAGAAATGACTAGACCTAGATATTGTAGTATAGATAGAAACATGTAACTCATTAACTTTTCTTTATTAATTAATTCATACAATTGTCTTGACAAGGCATCTATTTCTAAATGCAACATACACTTGTTAAAATGTTTACAACCATCATTTTGTCATAAAATTTAAAAAAAGGCTATTTACTTGGCAGATGGTGCAATCATAACACTTTGGGATTATAATACCAAAGATTAATTTACATTGTCAACTTTTTTATCATTTTGTGAATATGTTAAAAATTATTTAAATGTGAAATTTAAGAATTTTTACCCAAAGCTGTAGATTAAGCTGATCTATAACATGTAGAACATATTTTAGTGTCTACATATGATAGCTCCCTTAAAAGACTACATATTAAAATAGGTAGAGGAAGATTAAAATGATTTCTTACACAGTCTTTGTTTTTGTTTTTGCTTTTGTTTTTGACATGGAAGCTATTTTATAAACTAGAAGTTGTTAGGAAATCTTTGCAGAAACTTTCCACTTCATGCTAAGGAAGAAGAAAATCCACACTGACATCTTGGGAAACAAGATGCTAGGCAGTGTGATATAGAGAGAAGTTCTCAGTGTGAATGTAGAAAAATAAATTCTAGTCACATTTCTGTATTCAATAGCTATGACCTCAGGCAAATCACTCAATCTTAATGTATGTCAGTTTTCTCCTGCATAAAAAATAATTTTTTAAAAGATTTTATTTATTTATTTGATGAGAGAAACAAAGCTAGAGAGGGAACACAAGCAGGAGGAATGAGAGAGGGAGAAGCAATGTGGAGCTCCATGCAGGGTTAGACGCCGGGCTCAATGCAGGGAATCTGGGATCATGACCTGAGGCCAAGGCAGATGCTTAATGACTGAGCCAAAAGGTGCACCAACAAAAATTGATTTTATCTGACTTTGTATGAATAATGTGAAAACAAAAATGTGCTAATGGACAGAACATTAAAGAAATTTAGAAATTTCCAAGGAGAGAAATAATCCAATGAGTAGAAAGTAAACTTTGTCAAACTTTACTGCATAATGCAATTCAGGGAGTATGACACAAGGTAAAAAGGATGAATTAATGTTACTGAAGTTTGAGAAATATATATCTTAAATTTTCATATGCTATTCTACTTAATATATCCATACTATGGTTAGTGTTTAGTTTTTATTTTGTTTTCCTTCTAGTTTGAAAACCTTGGAATAGTATTAATGTCTCTTTCTAATATATACTGTGTTATAGTAATATGTGATATGATTATAATCTGCAAATAACTAAAGAACAGATTAAATTAGATATCTATTTGAAACCATAGAAGAAATTACTTATGGTTTTTCCATTTAAATTTTTCCATTTTTAATTCAAAATTTTTCCATTTAAAATTTTCCATTTTCCATGGAATTTTTAAAATTCCATTTAAATTTTTAAATTTTTCCATTTAAATTTTTCAAATTTAAAGATTTTGATCTTCAAAATATTCCATTAAGGAAATCAAATACTCCATTAAGGGAAAGCACCAGACTGGGAGAAAATATTTACACATCACATACCTAAAAAAAGGATTTGTATCTAAAATATACAAAAAAATTCCCAAAAATCTATAACCATAAAACAAACAATACCTCCCCAATGAGAAAAAATTGAAGTGGCTATTTCACCAAAGATAAAAGGATATCAAGTAAATACATAAAAATATGTTCAACTTCACTGTTTACCAGATAAATGAAATTGAAACCATAATTAGAAATCCCAAAATAAAAGAAAAATATATGACAATACCAAGTATTGATCAAGATGCAACTTAAGCTCTATAGAGTGCTGATGGTAATTTTAAATGATAGACATTTTGAAAAATACTTAAGCAGTTTCTTATAAAGTTACTCATACATTTACCATATGACCCAGGAATCCCAGTCCTATGTATTTCCCACAAAAAAACCTGTGCATGAATGTTCATAAAAATGTTATTTATAATAATCCAGGGGGGCCTGGATTATCGGGCTCCCTGCTGGGCGGGAAGCCTGCTTCTCCCTCTCTCACTCCCCCTGTTTGTGTTCCCTCTCTAGCTGTGTTTCTCTCTATCAAATAAATGAATAAAAAAATCTTTTAAAAAAATTTACTTATAATACTTCAACACTAGAAGAACAAAAATATCTTTTAGAGGGGCACCTGGGTGACTGTCGTTAAATGTCTGCCTTCCGCTCAGGTCATGATCCCAGGATCCTGGAATTGATCCCCGAATTGGGCTCCCTGCTCAGCGGGAAGACTGCCTTTCCCTCTTCCACTCCCCCTGGTGTTCCCTCTCTAACTGTATCTCTCTTTGTTAAATAAATAAAATCTTTAAAAAATATATAATCTTTTAGAAATGAATGAATAAACAGACTCCAGTACACATGTATAATGATATTCTATTCAACAATAAAAAGGAGTGATTTACTGAAACACAGATGTACTGATGATCTCAAATGCATTATTGTTGGTGATAGAAGCCTATTTCTAAGGGATACATATTCTATATTTTCACTATATGGTATCCCTCAAAAGGCTAAACTCTAGAGACAGAAAGCAGATTACTGGTCAGCATATACTATAAACTGAAAGCTTATGCCCTACCCCCTTAAAAGCATATGTTGAAACTTATTCCCTAGTCTGATAGTATCTGTAAGTGGGGCCTTTGGGAAATGATTAGGTCATGAAGTGAAGCCCTTTTGAATGGGGTTAGTGCCCACAAAAGAGGTCCCTGGATAGCTCCCTTGCTCCTTCCAACATGCAAGGGTACAGTGAGTAGACTGTTGTCTCTGAACTAAGAAGTGGGCCCTACTGAACACCAAATATGCTGGCTCCCGATCTCCATACTATGAGAAATAAGGTTTTGTTGCTTAAAAGCCAATCAATCGGGGCGCCTGGGTGGCTCAGTTGGTTAAGTGACTGCCTTTGGCTCAGGTCATGATCCCGGAATCAACCCCACATCGAGCCCCACATCAGGCTCCCTGCTCAGTGGGAATCTGCTTCTCCCTCTCTCACTCCCCCTGCTTATGTTCCCTCTCTGGCTGTGTTTCTCTCTGTCAAATAAATAAAATCTTAAAAAAAAAAGCCAATCAATCTACAGTATTTTTTTTATAGTGGCCAAACATTTTAAGAAATGAAGTATTGGGTGCCTGGGTGGCTCAGTGGGTGAAAGCCCCTGCTTTTGGCTCAGGTCATGATCTCAGGGTCCTGGGATCGAAGCTTGCATTGGGCTCTGTGCTTGGCAGGAGGCCTGTTTCCTCCTCTCTCTCTGCCTGCCCCTCTGCCTGCTTGTGATCTCTCTCTCTGTCAAACAAATGGATAAAATCTTTAAAAAGAAGAAAAAGAAAGAAAGAAAGAAAGAAAGAAAGCAAGAGATAAAGGAAGAAGGAAGGAAAAGAAAAGAAAGAAAGAAAGAAAGAAAGAAAAAGAAAGAAAGAAACGAGGTATTGTAAATAACTGCAGGTATACTCTACAAAGGGGAACAAAATAATTTTGGGAGGAGTGATAGAATTGTATTATATTTTACTGTGATTATGGTCATGTGATTATGAGGTTTTTTAAAAAACTTATAGAACAGTAGTGGTAAGAGTGGGCATCCCTGCCTTGTTCCTGATCTCAGAGGAAAGGCTGTCAGTTTTTCCCCATTGAGGATGATATTTGCTGTGGGTTTTTCGTAGATAGATTTTATGAGGTTGAGAAATGTTCCCTCTATCCCTATACTTTGGAGAGTTTTGATCAGGAACGGGTGTTGTATTTTGTCAAATGCCTTTTCTGCATCAATTGA
>PITA01005259.1:0-28510 GCA_004023965.1 Spilogale gracilis
AAAAAGAGATATCTCTGGGTTGTATTGATGTCCATAGTACCTAGATACCAGTCCATGTAGAACTGGGCTAGAAGAGAAGTGAATGGTTATAACCCCTCAAAATCACTAGTCTGTTCCAACGTCCCATGTTGAATATTGGTTATCTAATGCTAGGTATCAGCTATCCGCAAACTAAGTAGCTTAAAAAATCACTTTCTCTTGCCCAGGAGTCTATGGGAAAACATTAAGGCAGGGATCAGCTGGACGGTTCATGTCTGGGTCACATTTTCATGTCAGCAGGGCTGGAGGATTCATTTCCAAAATGTCTCTCCACTGCCACACCGGTGCCCCAGTGAATAGCTAGGAGGCTGGGCTCCGTGGGGTCCCTTTCACTGTCCATGTGGTTCAAGCTTTCTTCATGTGGAGCAGGGAAATTATACTTCCTACATGGCAGGTTTGGGTACCAAGAGCAAATGTAGACAGAGGAGTAGAAGTTGCCTGGGCTCAGAAACAGACCCGGAGAATCTTCCATCATATTCTACTGGTCAAGCAAGCACAGAGTATCCCACAGATCCAAGAGCAGAAAACATGGAACCCCATTCTCAATGGAAGGAGTGTCAAAACTCATGGGCATCTTCAATCTGCTACAGTTCATTATGTGTGACTCTCTCTTCCCTTAGGAGAATCCTAGAGGAAAATGATACAAAGGAGTTGATGGATGTGAAGAAAGTAAGTGCGATTTTTCCACCCCAAGAAACCCCACAGTCCCTCAAGTAAATAGACTCCTGGCAGATGTCTCCCCTGAAGCTCGCCAGACTTGTCTGAACCCCTCGGGAGCCTGTGGTTCAAACACAAGGTAGAGCTCTCTCTTGAAAGCTTAACAGTAAAAACTTAAATTTGTTTTCAAGAAAGAAAGAAAGAAATGAAAGCTTTCCAAATCATAAAAGGAGAAAACAGGAAAAAGGAAAAAAAAAAAAAAGCAAACCTGTGGGGATTATAGCAGAAGATGAGTGAACACATCATTTAAAATGGAAAACACAAAATAAAATGAAAGCAATGCAAACCTGGATGCTCATTCTGACATGCCTCCCCAGGCAACACCAGCATACGAGGGTACATATAGGGCGCTGGATATAATCATTACCCATGTGTTTGCTCTTGCCTCCATGTGCAGGAGCCTAGGTTCCAAAAATGTACCCTTCAAGTTGCCAAGTTTTTGTTGACTCCCCCCAGGGAATATCTCATGGGCTCATTACCAAGACCGACCTGCTGCCAGATTATGTCCCCTGGGCTCTAGCGCTCCCCACTCAGGCACCCCCAGGTCCATTTGGCATTTCAGCTACTCCCCCTAGACCAACAGATACACACAGGCATCATGGCCCTTCAGGCGCCTAAGCTACATGGTGGGTGTGGAAAAGGTGGGAGACTGTTTGCCTTTCTCTTTTGGGTAACATATGTTAGACAGACTCTGTCACACTGCTGCCTGAGGGTTTGCAGGAAGCAGTGTTAGTTCCACCTTCTGACTCTCTCCTCTCTCTCTTCCCTTCCCTCTTTTCCATCCCTATCCCATTTCCTCTCCATCCCTACCTATCACACAGGGAAACTCTTAAGTAAGGAGATCATTCTGTCCTAAATAAAAAACACTTCCCCTTTCCAACCTCTAGGGATTTGCCTGTGGGTCATTTTTCCCCTAGCAGCTCTTGGCTCTTCCTGTGACAGAGTGTGTCCCTAGGGCATCCTCAGGCCCCTGAAGGCACACACATCTGAGATACTGCGGGTGGGTCTAGATCCTTCCATAGCTAACCACACCTCCATAACCATAGTATATGCAAATGACTTTAAATCCCCTATTAGAAGACTCACTGATGGGAGAGAAAGGAAAACTTGACTACATTCAAGAAGGCATTATATATATATATAGATATGTATGAAACTAACAAGACAAATTCACGAAAAAAGAAAGCAAAAGATAATCCAAGACTTGGAATTAAAGAATATCATTCCATTATGATGAGAATAAAATCCCCAATGAAGATATCATAAATCTCTATGACCCTTCAAAATATTTCAGTGTTTTGGAAACGTCAGGAGGACCCAACAAAGACGCATTTGTGAGAAGGTTAACAACCCTCAGATACCTTCAGTACATCAACTGAGAAAGTTGAAATAATACAGTTACTAAGACTAAAGATATAGAGTATATCCAACTTTGTTCCCTATAAATACTTTTTCAAGTGTTAGTAGAACGTTTCAAAAACTTTCCACAGCCTGCACTGTCAAGAAAATCTTGATGAAAAAGAAAAGTTTACAGGCCAAATTCCCCCTTAGAACTAAACTAAATGGACACATTTCTAACAACCACAAAGAAAATACTAGAAACTTGGATAATAAATAAATAAGTTAAAAAATTCTCATAAATAGTTATTGAGTCAAAAGGGAAATAAAAACCTCGGTTACAGACTATTTAGAAAATAATAAAATGAGAACAAAACAATGCTCTGTCGAAGCCCGTGGACTCCTGCCAAGGCTACACTTAGAGAAAAGAAATATAAAGCAATAAATTGTTTTATTATTAAACAAGAAAGAATCAAAATAAATGAGTTAAATGTTTGTTTCCAGACTTTAACAAATGAACAACAAAATAAGCCAAAAGAAAGCTGGGTGAAAAATTAAACAGATAAAAACAAGACAAAAAGATTAATTCTAAAAAGTGAGGTACAGTATAAAGGTGTAAGGTGACTCATCAAAGCTGTAAGAAAACAAGACTTTATGCCAGCAAATTTAAGAATAAAAAGGAAAGCAAGAATAAACTCAAATAAAACTGGAAATGAGAAAGGGAATGTAACAAAAGATAAGAGCTGTTTAAATTGAAATAATGAAGGAAAAATTATAAAGCATAACAAAATAAAATGAAATAATGAAGTCCTTTTTAAGTATAAAAGTAAAGGAGGAAAGCATAAAGGAAAAATATTAATAGACTACATAAACTAGAAAAGTTTCTGTACCTCCAAGAAAGAAAAGACCAAAAGTACATGACAATCTAGGGACAAACATTTTCAATATGTATAGTTGACAGATCTAAATTGATTAGGATAACAAGAGCACCTGACAGAAAATAGAAAAGAACGTGACTAGGGAACACAGAGAATAAGAACTATAAATGCCCAATACATGTGTAAAAAAATGTTTAATCTGAATAATAACGAAAAAAATAAGCCAGACAGGAAGATGTTTGGAAGGGGATAGCCAGAGCTGATAAAGGTGTAGGCAAGCTGGCTTGGAAATAAGGACCAAAAAGCTTTAAAACATTCACAACCTTTGACTTCCCAACTCTATTTCTAAAAATATATGCGGAGAAAATAATCACATATGCATACATAGTTACAAAGCTATATATTCTAGCATTATTCATCAGAAAACATAGAATTAATGAATTTCTAACAATAGGAAATTAGATAAATAAATTACGACAAAACCTTAGTATAAAATATTATGCAGTGCTTAAATTACATTTTGGAAAATTAAGACAATCTCATATTTTATTAAACAAATATGAAACCAGCTAGACAGGTAAAAAGTTTATAGACCACAATGTAAAAAGGAACTTGAAATCCGTGTGATTTTTAACTTTTAATTTTTCTCTTCCATCATTTTCAACTATTCTAAAATTAATACATATTTATCTTTGGAATCAAGTTAAACTAAATATCTGTAAAGCTGCCTCGAAAATTTCAGTTAAATGGACAATTTCTAAGAAAACATAATTGATCAAAATTGATTTGAGACATTTCAAAACTATCAAAAAGTTGCCTTTGAAAAAGTCTTCAGAGATAGACTGCCTTATTATGAATATCTTCACCCTTCCAGGGAGTCAAATTTCTTCCATAGCAATCACCTTTCCAAAGTTAGAGAAAGTTAAAAAGCTTCTGGATTCATTTTACAGTAGAGCAAAATACGACAAAGATAACACAAAAATCTATAGCCTGATCACACTTGTAAATATGGTCTTGTAAATGTTTTCTAAATTAAAAGAAAACTAACAAATTGAAACCAGCAGTATGTTAAAATATAACTAACCAACTATGACTCCAAATATTAGTTATCTCAGGAATTAAACAATGGGTTTAAATTAGTGACATTATTAAGACAGGATTTTGCATCAATAAATCAAAGGATATAAAACCATCCAATCATTTCAGCGATGCCAAATAGGAATTGAATCAGTTTCAACATCCAGTTCTTAGTAACCTGGACGCATACTTCTTTGCTGTGTTAAAGTCTGGTATAGTAGTTAAAAACATGTGTCCTGGCATCAAAGCATATGAATATGAATCCTGCCTTTTTCAACTTACTTAGAGACAAACAGTATAATCTTGATTATGCTGGAAGTTCTAGCCTTAATCAGACATTTTTTTGCAGATGACATGACGTCTACCTAGCATATCCAAGAGAAAAATAGATATGAGACTCTTGAGGTTGAGGAAGAAGTAAGTACTTGGGACCTGGGGAGAGGGGCACCAAATCACTTTGCCTTGAATATCCCTTTCTACTGCTTGAAAACTTTTTTTCAAACTTGAACAGGTATGATCTGTTCAGTTAAAAAGAAAGGTAGAACCAAACTGGGAGAACCAACAACAAGTTTTCAGGATAACATGTATAATACAGAAAATTTAAATAAGAGGAGCAATCCATAATTTAAATTAAAAAGTAGTATATATGAAATACCTGTGAATAAAGTGGTATGATTTCGTGGCATTTTCTTCGGAGCAATTTGATGGAAAAAGAGTGTGTGTCAGTGTGTGTGTGGGCACATGCCGGTGTGTGTGTGTGTGTGTGTGTGTGTGTGTGTGTGTGTCTGCAAGTGTGTGCATATGTGTGTAGAGTGGACAGGGATCAGGCGAGAACAAATAAAACAAGTGATCATGCGTTGAAAAATTTTAAAGCTAGAAGATGGATAGATGTAAGTTCCTTAGACTGTTTTCTATAAGAAGTTAAAAGCCAAAGAATATGACTTTAGAGAAAACCTAATAGTGTGTAAGTTACAGTTCCAAACTAATAATTGCAAAAATAATTTATGTCTTATTTGATTTATTCACAGTTATTTCTATTTGGCATAATGAAATTACTTGTTTAAATTGGAATGTACAATTTCAATTTGAAAAATAAGGATTTTGAAAAATAATCCAAAACAATGAAATGAAAAATTATTAGAATAGTTAAATTCAAATTTAATGAAAATCCAGTAAGGTATCAGAGTTCATAACAAAAAGTATAAAATAAAAGTCTTTCTTAAATAGCTGCAGAAACAAGTTAGAGAATAGTATTGATATAATGATCCCAGATGCAAAACAACAAACCCATAAAATACTTAAGAATAATGTTTATAATAAGTATACAGAGCTCTATATAGAAATACGTTATGGATATATAAAATAATTTGTAAACAAAACGAATAAGATGCCATGTTTCTAGATAGGAAGATGAAATATTGAATGGATATTGATTATTTCTAAATTTAGTAATACACTGCATACAATTTAAACCAAATCCCACCGACTTTTACCTGAGAGTTCAAGGTGGGGAGCACTACCTGATGCAATGAATCAAAATATTTTCTGGAAGAACAGACAGATAAAATTATTCTGAGGGGGAGGGGAAGCAGCAAAGACTGGTTTACTTGACCACATGTTAAAATGCATTAGGGATATTATCATTAAAACAGTAGGCTAAATCTCAGTCAGCACAGACTAGCTTCTGCTGTAGTAACAAACAACCCCAAAATAGGATTGTCTTAGAAACAAAAATTTGGGGCGCCTGGGTGGCTCAGTTGGTTAAGCGACTGCCTTCGGCTCAGGTCATGATCCCGGAGACCTGGGATCAAGCCCCACATCGGGCTCCCTGCTAGGCAGGAAGCCTGCTTCTCCCTCTCTCACTCCCCCTGCTTGTGTTCCCTCTCTGGCTGTGTTTCTCTCTGTCAAATAAATTTTAAAAAAAAATCAGAAAAAAAAAAAAAGAAACAAAAATTTATATTTTTCTGAGGCACCTCCATTAGAGGTTGACTGGGGGTTCAGCTCCTCTTCTCCTTATCCCCGTCGACAGAATCAGTGATGGTGAAGAACAGAGCTCTGGAATATCTCCCACTGGCAAGGACAGTTTCCAGCTCAGAAAAGAGCCACCTCCCATCTCCTTATATTTCATTGCCCAGAGTGAGTCAAATGAATCCATTCACACAACCAATCACATTCCTGGAAGCTCCAAGCCAGAAATATTGGTAGATAGCATTAGTAACTACTATGGATAATTGCAAAGAAGCAAGGAGCCACTAACCCACAAACAAACTCTATTAAGGAAAAGAATACCATAAGTAATGGCACCATGTCAGGAAAAGAGAAGAGAATTAGGCAATAAAAACCACGGGGAAAACTGGTTGCATATTTGAAGTACAAAATACTAGTTTTTTTTACCTAGTCCCATAAATAAACTTTGGATGCTAAATAGCCAAAAGAATTCTTAAAAAGATATATATGTGGCTCTATCTATATCTTCAGTCATATGTTAATCCTATTTATAAGATTAAAATGAAAGCCTCTCTGTACATGAGTGTATACACATATATGAATTATGTTTATGTATAATTAAGATCTAAAAGAAATGACTGACCTTTAAAGCAGTGGGATAAAGTTCAAAAGAAAAAGAAAAGATATGACCAAATATATTAAAATGCCTTCCTGTAAACACACATAATACACGATACATACAAAATCAAACAATGGATGGGATGGAACGAATATTTATAACACATATACTAATCTTAATTTGAAGGCTAGTATAATCTAAAGAGTTTATACAAAAGAAAAACAGAAAAAAATCCCCAAAGAAAAATGGATGAAGGACACGAACAGATAATTCTCACAAGGACAATGTACAAGTAGCTGAAACCATATTTAAATATTCAAACTCACAAACAAACCCACATTTTAAAACAAGATGTTATTCTTTTGCTTACACATTTTTTAATTTCCATTTTTGGTGAAAATTCAGAGGAACTGGCCTACACATTCCTTCCTGATAGAAATATAAGCTAGAGTCATTTTTCTGAAAGAAATCTAATAATAATTGTCAAGGATCTCAATAATTTCATAACCATTGAGCCAGCCGTGATTCCATTATAAAGGTTAATTCTAGGAAAATCATCATCCATATATAAAGAAAACCTATGTGTAAGTTATGTTATCATGTAATAATTGCAAAAAAAAAAACTGGTAAGAATTGAAGTGTCCAGCTATAGCATATTTATTAAGTAAGGGTTAACACATCCAGAGTGTATCATATCATTATGCCCTGAACTAACAATGCTTATAAATATATTTAAAGACACAGATGAGGGGCACCTGGGTGGCCCAGTCAGTTGAGCAACCGACTCTTGGTTTCAGCTCAGGTTGTGATCTCAGTGTTCTGAGATTGAGCCCCATGGCCAGCTCCGTGCTGAGCGTGGAGTCTGCTTGAGTTTCTCTCTCCCCCTCTCCCAGACCCTCTCACTCATGCCCTCTCTCTCAAATAAATTTTTAATAAATAAATAAATAGACACAGATAACACATGTAACTTTGTGTTAATTAAAAAAAAAAAACAATGAATCAGGGCACCTGGGTGGCTCAATTGGTTAAGCGACTGCCTTCGGCTCGGGCCTTGATCCTGTCGACCCGGGATCGAGTCCCACATCGGGCTCCCTGCTCGGCGGGAAGCCTGCTTCTCCCTCTCTCACTCCCCCTGCTTGTGTTCCCTCTCTGGCTATGTTTCTCTCTGTCAAATAAATAAAATCTTAAAAAAAACAAACAAAACAAAACAATGAGTCATCATGAATTCAACTTCAGAAAAATTTAAGGGAAGAATCCATATAGCATAGAATAAAAAAGGGCCATCCATTGTGGCTAACTCTGGATTATAGGGAATTTTTTACTTTTTCCCTTTCTTTGTCCTTTCTTTCTGTAATAAGCACATATTATTAAAATGATCAGAAAAATACATTTTTAAGCAATAAGGGTATTAAAATCACCTCTTTTTGTTTAACTTAACAAGACTTTAAATATTTTTGAAATGCCCTTAAATGTTTGCCCTTAACTGTGGTAACTGAAGATAAGAAAAATGTTTAAGGAGCAAGGAAGGTAACAATGTTGCCAAAATGTTACCTCTCATCCCTTCCTGTGCCTGAGGCAGACATCACAAATCAATCCCAGCACTCTTCTCTGCTGGGCTCAGATGCTCAGCAGTTACAAGCACTCGGTAGAGCCATTACCAGTCAACCACTTCAAATGATTTCTCCCTTCTGATATTGAAAAGAACCCCAAAGTGCTCATCAAGAGACGAGGATTCTCATTCTACATCTGTCCCAACTCAATCAAGTTCATCCCTAATCTGAGCCTCAGAACCCGTCTTTGCCCAGTGAAGATTACAGAAGACTGTACCAGCTCTGGGAGAACTTGACCATCTGTTCCATTTCTTAATATCACCATCAGGCTCATCTATCCCTGCAAACTCCTGCCTTTTCCCAAGTAGCCTTGCAACAAAATCATGGTATGTTTATGGACATTTCTTTGAGCTGCCTAATGTCCAGTGACATTTACTTAACATTCTCTCTTCCCTATGGATCTGGATTTCTCAACTGTTGACATTTTGGACCAGATAATTCTTTATATGGGGGCCTGTCTTGTGCATCTGAGAATGTTTAGTGGCATTCTTGGTCTCCTCTACCCAATCAATGCCAGGAATGTACCCCTACTCATGATGATCAGAAACATCTCCAGACATTACCAAATATTCCTAAGGAGGGGTGCCAAGTGGCCTCTAGTTGAGCACCACTCTTCCAGATCCTTCTTCTCCATAGGAAGAAATTCATTCCTTTGGATTCTGAGGTTTGCTGAAGGTCATTCCCTCAGCAGGACTGGGGATGGAAAAGGAAGGTTAGAATGCTTTCCATCTGTCATCCAGACTCTTCTTTGGGGACAAGACCCTGTCTCTGAGGTCTGGAGTAGAGATCTGGGGAATGCAAGCCACTGTGTCCCACTCTGGCCACTGTGCCCACGGCACAGCTTCCTGGAGGTCCAAAGCCTCCCATGGAAGGATGTAAATCACCATTGCAGTTTGTCTAGGCACTTAGCATAATGGAGTGATTGACAGGTGGATATTTACACTCAGCTGACTAAATGGGCAAATCAATCAGCTGGTGGCAATGCAGAAAGAGGACCGTGGGAGGAATTAATAGGCTGCAGGAGCACTGTGGCCACTCCCCGTACGTACCACGGAAGTTTCTGGTAAGATTTCATACAGCTCTGTGCTTTGAGGCACTTATAAGTCTCCCTGCCAGCTCCATGGCTCCCCCAGTGGTCACCTTCCGTGAGCAAAGCAGCCATTCCCCAATCTTCAGATGAGAAAACTGAGACCCGGTGAGGAAAAGAGATGAGACAGACTGCTAGTGACCAAGTCACCTCACTGACTTACGTTCAAAAGGTTTAGTTCTTCAAACTAAACAAAGGGGGAGGGGGGACACTCCCCGTTTTTGTCAGAGCCATAATGATTTCTAACTTTCAGTCCATCATTTTGGGCTGAGGGGGATGTAACTCAATTAAAGACAGAAACATTAAAGGCACAGTAAAGCCATCACATGTGCAAAATTTATAGGGGTATTGATTAACGCCATCTGTAAAGTATTTACCTTAATCAATAGGAAAAGGTGATTTAAATGTTTAGGTGTCTCCTGTACTTCTGTCAGCCAGGCCTTCCTTAAAAGCATGCATTTTATGTGATACACCCTTCCATTTCCCCAACACCCACCCTTCGCCAAATTCATTCCCAGGGCTGAAACCCTGCCCTCCCACACCACCAATGGCGGCTTTGTCTTCCACTGCAGGTAGGGTTCTCCTAAAAGAAACGCCAAGGTGGAGTTTGGGGTTGCAAGATGGTTTGGGGAGTCAGCACCTGTAAAGAGAATAGGATGAAATGGGAATGTGCACACATAAGTCCAAATGTGTTGCAGCCCCTCAAAGATGCCATCAACTGCGAGCACTGACCCTCAGGGGTATGAGACCTGTGCGCCCCCCACCCCGGTGCCTGCTCTACCAGGAAGGGCATGACTTTGGGGTGGCGGCTCCCTGCCGCTCTGCAGACTCTGAGAGAGCCCACACAGCTGAAGACTGCCTACCGATCCCACTTCCCGCAGCTGAGCAGCAAGCCCGCCCCAGAGGGGGGCCTGAGTGGCAGCCCTCACAGCCTCACTGGGAGTCCTGGGTGGCTATCTCCATGCCATCATATGTCAGGTTGCCGGGAATCCTGGTTCAGAAGAGATGGTGAGTCAGAAGCCATTTTAAACCAAGGTTGACTTGATTGTTCCTAAGACACTCTGAACCCACTGGGACTCTGGTGACATGGTTGAGGCATAGAATCTTCTAGTCATTTCGGTATATTTGGAAAAGATGCTTGTTCAGAAGGCAGCTAAGTCACCTGAATTCTAGCCCCAGTTGGAATCTCCTTTCTGGGTAACCTACCTGGGCTTTAGTCTTTATTTCTTTTTTTTAAAAAAAGTGTCATTCTAGAAGAGTGTTTTTTCAACTTTCCCCAGTCACTAGAATGCCCTTGTGTGGCATTATTAAAAATCAGTTTCCAGGACCCTACCTGAAATCTCTGGGGCATTAACCTAGGAATTAGGTGTTTTTCATCAGAGTCGCAGATGAGCCGTAGGATCTGTTGATGGTGAGACTAGATTTTCCCGAAGTCAGATCTCTGTCATCAGAATTGCTGGTAAAGTTTTGGCAAGTGGAGATTCTCTAGCCGTAAGCTGGAAGATTGTGATCAAATTCTGCATTTAAATGTGAAGAGTAGGGGCGCCTGGGCGGCTCAGTTGGTTAAGCCACTGCCTTCGGCTCAGGTCATGATCCCAGAGTCCCAGGATCGAGCCCCACATCGGGCTCCCTGCTTGGTGGGAAGCCTGCTTCTCCCTCTCTCACTCCCCCTGCTTGTATTCCCTCTCAGGCTGTGTTTCTCTCTGTCAAATAAAAATCTTAAAAAAAAAAATGTGAAGAGTAATGATGATCATCGAGATAGTACCCCCATTACATTGAATGGCCCTGTTCTTGACCCTCCTTATACTTTCTCCTGGACCTTGGAGTTTCTCCCAGAAAAGCAGAGTGTATCTCCCTCCTCCCTTGGGATTTGTTTGGCTACCAGAAAGAAGAGGGAGCAGTGACCCGCAGACATGGGAGAGTGCCAGAGCAGATCAGCCAACCTCCAGCTGGTCCCCATGACTAATGAGAAAGAAACTCTCACCATGCACACTAACATTTTGTGATTGTCATACAGCAGGACTGTGGACCCAATTCACTGATACAGTCACCGTAAAATAGCTAACAGACATTGAGCTCTCACTAATTGGCAGCTAGTGTTAATTATTCTGTATGTATTAGTCATTTAATCTGAAAAGCATCCAGGAGACTTGGGGACTATTGGTCTCCCCATTTTACAGATGGGGGAACTCTGGCACAGATTACTGAAATAATTTGCTCAAGATCCCACAGCCCGCCGGTGAGCTGCGGGAATCTCAGCAGACCTGGAATGAGGGGATGGGCTATTGAGGGGGTCGTTGGCAGGGCCTAGAAGCAGGAAATGAAGGAAGAGAGAATATCAGGAAATATTTTATTGTGCTATGGATCTGAGTACAGAGAGGAAGAAGAAGAATGATTGCCATGATTATAATTATACCACATTCTCAGGAAAAGAGAAAGATGAAGAAAGCCAAAGGGTCGATAGTCATGGTACAGAATGTGTGTGCCGCATTTCCCTTTTCTCAGATAGAGATGATGAGAGGGCAGGTTGGAGTAGATCCTCCAGGCACAGATGGACAGGAGCTCTCTAATGGACAGAAGCCCCTCTCTGTACTTTGGGGTCAAACCCCCTACTCATAATTTCTGGTCAACCCCAAATGATTAAGTTCTAAGGGGCTCAGGGCTTATAGAAAGCAAGTCTTTTGCTAAATTCCAAAGGAGTTAATTAAATCGATCAGGTTTGTCTCTGAAGTATCCTACAGGTATCCCTTATGTGGGATAAGTCAATAGGGTCCTTTGCAAAGTGTGTGCTCTCTGAATCTAGAACAATACATCTGCTCTACGCCCTGAGGAGGTTGGTTCTTATCCGCCCTTGACAGAGTCCCCTTTCTCGGTTCCCTCTCTTGGCCAGCCTTGGGGACTCTCCCAGAGCCTTTCCAGGGCCTAGATACCTGTGTGTGTTGGGGGAGGGGGGCCTCACACTGCCCGAGGCTAATGACAGCCTGCCTGGTGCATTCTGGCCTGGGCCTCTCAGCCCCACCTCCTAGGAAGCTGGTGTCTGGGCCAGGCTTGTGACTTCTCTTGCTGTCAGCAAGCTCTAGGGTGGAGGGCCCCAGCCCAGTGTTCAGGCCTGCAGAGAGGCAGTACTGCTCAGAGGTTAGAAACCTGGACCCAAGAGCCATACCATGTAGATTTCCATCTTAGTTCTGTTGTGTGCTGCCCTTGGGCAAGTTCCTTAACCTCTCTGGGCCTCCATCTCCTTACCTATGGGCTAATGGCAGAATCACTCCATAAAGATTGGGTTGCTTCGTATAAGGCGTTGAGACCAGTACATGGCACAGGGTAGGGTCTCTATGGTAGGGTCTATATAGGTATTAGCTTTGCTTGGTTGGCCAACCCCATTCTCTCCCCTACTTCCTTTCCTGTATCTGAAAAAATATGCCCAGAGAGATAGGATAGGCTCTCTGCAGCTTTGGAAAAGGAAGCTCAGGTAGACAGACAGGATCCATCAAATGTTAGGCCAGGGGGATGGGATGACAAAGCCAACACCCCCTCCCCCACCCCATAAGGGCCATGACCAGAGAGGGCTTTAGAAATTGCCTACCCTCCGGGCCCCTGGGTGGCTCAGTTGGTTAACCCACTGCCTTCAGCTCAGGTCATGATCCTGGAGTCCCGGGATTGAGTCCTGCATCGGGCTCCTAGCTCTGTGGGGAGTCTGCTTCTCCCTCTGACCTTCTCCCCTCTCATCCTCTCTCTCAATAAATAAATAAAATATTTTTAAAAAAGAAAGAAAGAAAGAAAGAAAGAAAGAAAGAAAGAAAGAAAGAAAGAAAGAAAGAAAGAAAGAAAGAAGTTGCCTATCTTTAGATCCCAAGGGTCGGTACCTCTTACTCCCCATGCCCACCTCTCTACCTGTCTCCCCTCAGTCCCTCAGCCAAAGGCCCTCATCACTCCCAGGCCTCCTCCCCCCGCCACCTCTCTGGCTTTGCCTGGGGAGGTCTCAGAGTTGGCTGGATCTCCTCTCTCTTTAAATCTATTCTCTCTATTTGAAATGTGCCTTTAATGTAAGCCACATCAAATCCTTTTGGGAAGTCGGAAGCATAGACATCATAAATAAGCACATTTGGATTAGCTGGGGAGCAGGCCACGGAGAAGGCAGAATTATAGAATATTTTCTAAGTGGATGCAGCTTTATCACTCTCAAGTATTTATAGTGACTCGTCGGGCGCTGCCATTCAATGAATCTAACTGCTGACATATTATTTCTAAGTTGAGGTCCTGCTGGGACTGCTTTGTTGACTAGATTAGAGGACAAGCTCCCATACTAACTGTAGGCCAGTGGTTGTACTAATTACAAAAGGATCCTTCCTATGCGTTGTAAGTAGGTGGAGGCTGGATCTGCCTCTCTCCCTGTCCTGCTCACACAAGGCACCCCTCAGGGACCCCTGACTTCATGGGCTCAGTGAAGGCTCAGCTCAGCCAGCACAGTGCCCGCCCTGTGTTCTGAACTCAGACTCAGCATCTGTGGTGGTCAGTGCCTTTCAACGGTCCCCTCTGCTCATCCCCTTTTTTTCTGAGCACCTCCCACCAAAGCAGGATAAGCAGACAGTGGGGAAGTGGGGAGGCTGCAGCCATGTTTCTATTACATGGCTCACCCCTCTTCACTCATCAGCAGCGAGCACCTGACACCACCAACCCTGGTATGCTCCCAGGCGCTGGGGATCCAGGACTCATCCAAACAAACTCCCCTGTCTTCAAGGAGTTTGCCATCTGCTCCGAGGAGACAGATACAAGCAAGTACACAATAAGATATCTCAGATAGTAGTAAGTGCTGTGGAGTAAAGGAAACAGGGCAACAGGTTAAAATAGGGACCCAGCGGAGGCTCCTGGGGGCCTTGGGGACAAGGACGATGACCTGGCCACAGATGATGGGGCTGAAGGAATAAAGCTGAAATAGTACGGTCGAAGTATTTGCTGGATTGGATGATGGCTTGGATGAGAGCCGGGAGTAGGAAGGATGAAGGTTGACTCTAAAGTTTTCATCCTGGGGACGCCTGGGTGGCTCAGTCAATTAAGCATCTGCCTTCGGCTCAGGTCATCATCCCAGGTCCTGGGCTCATCGGGCTCCCAGCTTAGTGGGGAGCCTGCTTCTCTCTCTCCCTCTGCCCCCTCCAGTGTTTATGCACTCTTTCTCTGTCAAATAAGTAAATCTTTTAAAAGAATTAAAATAATAATGTTTTTATCCTGTATGCATGTATGGTTGATGGGCCATTGATCAAGTCAGGCAAGAAGGAAGAGGAAAAAGTTTAAAGGAATGCTAGAGACTGATCCATCTTCCCCCTAAATTCATATGTTATTTAAAGGAAGTCGTAACCCTCAGTACTGCAGAATATGACTTCGTGTGGAGACAGGATCTTCACAGAGGTCATCAGCTTAAAGTGTAGTCATCAGAGCGGGTCCTGATCCACTATGCCTGGTGTCCTTATGGAAAGGGGAGGTTAGGACACAGGCGTGTACAGAGAGGGGTGACTGAACACATATAGAGAAGAGTAGACATCCCTCTATCGGCTGAGAGTTTTCCAAAGAAACCAGCCCTGCGGACCCCTTGACCTCAAATATCTAGTTCCCAGAGCTGTGAGAAAATAACTGCTATGGGTTAAACCATCCCAGTCTGGGGTACTCTGTTACAGGGACCCTAACAAAATCATACAGGGGAAACTCGAGATTGCCTGACACAGGGGCAGGATTCCAGCGGCTGGGATGAACCCATCGTGTGTCTGTCCCAGGAACGGGAAGCTAGGACGCAGGCTGCTGGGATAGAGCTGCAGGTGCACAGCCATGAGCAGGAAGGGTGGGCATACCCCTGCAAAGGCACAGAGGCGGAGAGGGATGCGGGCAGAGGCGGCCGCTGAGAAAGCCCTCTGTGGGAGGAAGGAAAGATGGAGAAGAAATTACCCAGATCGCTGCAGAGATGTGATGTCCCAGAGCCTCCAGGGGAGACCCCTGCCTTGCTTTAGGACCATTTCCAGTTCTGTCCAGCATGAGTCTTGAGCCACAGAGGTCCAGTTCTCTACCCCCCCCCCACCTTTACGTTCCATGGTAACTTGGTGGTCTTAATGTCCCTTCCTTGTTGTCGGCTGGCAGTGACCTCCCACTCTGAGTGGGCTGTTCTGCCCCACCCGGGGCTCTGGACTAAGTCCTGAGACTTGTCTGGGGGATGTTAACTTGCAGTAGAAGCTTTAGAAAGCATTTGAGCCCTTCCTCTCCCAGAGGCAGGGGAGGCACTCGGAGCACAGCCGGACCTGCTCCACGCCGCCCTGCCGAGGCCATTCTCCATCAGCTGCCCTGCAGCCGAGGGACAGAAGCACTACCCTGCTGAAGCTCATATCATCAACCCACAGGCTCGTCAACCAAAATCACACTCCTTCTTCCAACTAACTGATATTTTAGGTGGTTCATGAAGCAGCATTGCTCCGGGGACAACAACCTGTCCAGGTTCCTTAAGATGACCTCAGAGCCTTCAAACTAATTCCTTTTTTTTTTTTTTTTTTTTTTTTTGCTAAAATTAGGGGAAATCGAGCCATGTCTGCTTTAATCAATAGGCACCCTTGCCATCTGCTGCGAGGGGACAGATATAAGCAAGTATACAATAAGACGATCTCAGATAGTACTAAGTACTATGGAGTAAAGGAAACAGGGCAATAGGTTAAAACAGGGAGCCAGGAAAGGTTAAATTAGAGGACAAACTCCCATACTAATTGGGCAGAGGGAGAGAGAGAAAGGTGGGCATACTTCCCTGCATGCCCGTGTCTGCAGACCAAGCAACAGCTCTGGAATGTTCTCTCTTGGCTGTTGTGCCTCAAATTGGAGAGGAGGAAAAAAAACACAGAGGCTGGAATGGGGAGAGCCTTCTAATCACAGCTCTTAAGGGAAAAGAAATATTTAAATATTTTATGAACTTTCTCTTCTCTCTCATCACTTAAACAACAATAAATGTAACGTATCAATTTACATTATGATCCTTTTATTACATTGTAAGCAAGTGCCAAGTGATTAAAGATTTAGGAAGAGATATTCTTATGAAAGCAACCATGAGGATTAATGGGCAGTGGGTGGAAAGACTGGGAAGGTGAGGGGAGCCTCAGTGGGGAGACCCCATAAACAAAAGGGGGTGTCATGGAGGCCATGAAACTTGAAGCAATTAAATGAATAGAAGGAAAGAGCATAGCCCCAAAGAAAGTTCAGAGCCTGTGGAGCTGGGCTGTGAGTCCTGGCCTGGCCTTGAGTCACCTAATAATGCCAAGCCTCGGTTTCCGGGTCTCTAAAATGGGCATGATACCTAACATATGCTGTTCATGGGATAAGGCTTTTATGATATCCTGGAAGGTAAGCATCTCGTCTGCTGGTTGATTTGTTACTGTTGTTTGTAATGATGTTCTATTTATTATTATTTTAGTGATGTTTAAAATTCTTGAAATCCCCGGAAATATTCTAGGGCTACTGGCTTTTAACTAGGATGAGATCTGGGATGGTCACTCCAGACTAACGCATAACCTAACGGTCCATTTATAATGGTGGTTTGTAGGAAACCATCCTGCAACTCTTTGACTCGTCCTTGGAATTCTCTGAGTGAGTTGTAATCAAAGTCGCATGGAATTTGAACCACGGAGCCCCAGAGAGGACCCGAGGCCCAGCGCCATCCACTCACTTCTCAAGAGCCCGTGTGCAGGCTGCCAAAGGCTCAGACGTCTCAATACCCTATAAAAGGAGAGTGAAGGCAGCTGCCCATACCAGCAGCAAAGAGCAAATGTGATGACAAGTGAAGGGGCATGAAATCAAACGTGAAAAGAGAGAGAGAGAGGGGGAAATAAACAATAAGAGACTCTTAATGATGGAGAACAAACTAAAAGTTCATGGAGGGAGGTGGGGGGATGGGCGAAATGGGGGATGGGCATTAAGGAGGGCACTTGTTACAATGAGCACTAGGTGTTAGAGATAAGAAATGAATCACTAAATTCTACTCCTGAAACCAATATTATACAATATGTTGATGAGCTAGAATTTTAATAAAAATTTGGGGGATAAAAAGAAATCAAATTTTAAACAGGGATTATTTTTTGTTTTATCTTGGTGAGTAAATGCAAGATGAACCAGTAAAGATGATAGCCTCTGAAATCAGAGGTCCTGGGCTTGAATCCTCCTGTCTTTACCACTGGTCTGTCCTTGCACGAGTGACATAACCTCTCCCAGGATCAGTTTTCTCATCTGTAAAATGGGAATAGCAATTCCTGTGACCACCCTGAAACTTACACAAAGCTAAATTAAGTTATGGCCCAAATTTAGCAAAGCCTGTGAACCCAATAATCATGAGCTATTATTACCTGGGCTTGTTTAAAACTTCAGCAATCACACCAGTGTGCTTCTAGACAAGTCAGAGGAGGTCCAGAGGGCAGTTTGGGTCTAGTCTGGGAAGGAGGATGTGTGTACCGAGTAGAAGAAGCAGACTTCACTTGCAGCCTTAAATGGGATTCCACTTCCAGAAGCTTAGGCCGGGTTTAGGGAGACCCCCCCAAAAAATTCAAATACACACGTGACACAAAGATCCTCCTCTCTCCAAGCATGTGGTATCAATGGAGCCCAATGAGTTAGAAAAACCAGAGAACATCTAGTTCTGAGAATCAGAATACCTACTAAAAGATCAACCAGGGAAAATAAAATATTATCTTAAAATTGAAATATAAGTTCATGGGAAATAAGTTCAAGTTCCCTGGACCATTTCTAATGACAAAGATGGGGTGTCGGGGCACCTGGGAGGCTCAGTTGGTTAGGTGACTGCCTTTGGTTCAGGTCATGATCCTATGAGTCCAGGGATCGAGCCCCACATCGGGCTCCCTGCCCAGTGAGAAACCTGCTTCTCCCTCTCTCACTCCCCCTGCTTATGTTCTCTCTCTAGCTGTGTTTCTCTCTGTCAAATAAATAAAATCTTAAAAAAAAAAAAAAAAGATGGGGTGTCCCTAGCAAGGTCTAAAGCAGTGGTTCGCAAAGCAGGACTCCTCCCACCAGCAGCAATGTCTCAGGCCCCACCCCAGTCCTCTGTAATCAGAAATTCTGGGGATGGGGCCCTCAGTTTGTGTTTTCATGAGCCCTGATGATTGACATGTGTGCTCCCTCCAGATCGGCTGCCCCCATGGAAAACAATGGATGTAATTGACAAGACATGTCCATCTTTATCCCTAGAACCCAGATCTCCCCTGTCCCGTCCCACCCTCCTCTCCCTTCTCCCCTGCCACATACAAATTATCTTTTGTTCTTTGAAACTAATCATGAACCTGATTAGAGTATCAATTTCTACATCAAGTCTTTTGGACAGACGTGGATTTACCCAGGGTTGCAAAACCCCCTTCCCCACTCCCAGGAATTATCTCTCGTATTTTCCGTGAAGCCTGAGGCTTTAGGACACTGTTGTGCCTGCATTACTGAATCATAACAATTACCAGTAATTTTGAGTATTTATCCTGTAAATACTTTCTGCAGATTGTGTCTTTTACTCCTCACAAGGACGTGGCTTGACCTTGTCCAGAAGGGCAGGATACCTATGTGGTAGGTGTTGTCATCATCCTCTCCTGACAGATGGAGAAACCGGGGCACAAAAAGGAAATTAGTATTTGAGATCCCACTGCTGGTACAACACAGGCAGGACTTACGCCCGTGTTGTCTGAGTCCAGGGTCTACACTCTTGACTCCCAGACAGTGCCACCTCCTGGAAAATGGATCCTTGTTTTTCCTACTAGTAAATTATGAAAAGCAGTGAGCTCATGGTAGAGGAACAAGCATACACATCTTGGCTGTCCCTAATCAGATGTATGTCTTACACTGCTTCTAATACTCCATTTGCCTCTTTATAAACTAGGGGGGTGCTCATTCCTGTTGGGTTTTCCTCCAAGGGGCATTACAGGAGTACTTAAAGAGATCAGGCATTTGAAGGTATTTTTCAAGCTGAAGAATGCCAGGTGAAGAGAAGAGACTGTGAGTCCCATGTGACGCCCAAGGCGGAGGATGAAAGTGGTGTATGCATACCTGGTGGCCATAATTGCTTCCATAGAACTAAGAAGCAGATAGCAGATTAGTTTCCAAGTTTAAAGTCATTCTCACCAAACAGTCCCCAGCTACATTGCACCAAGCTGACCCTCAGTTCCCCAACTAGAGTTGTTTAATGACATAACTAATTTCCCAGGAGTGAGTCTGAAGGTCGTGCATTGTATGTTTCACTTGCAAAAGACAAATCTAGGAGGAGAATGGGCTTCAGGCACAGTATGACTCAGGCTCAAACAATATCAACAAGATCTCACTCTTGATTCTGTTCCCCAGGGGTTGGTTCTGTCCTCAGACGTGGCTAGCCGTTCAAGCTCCTGTAACTACCCTGCCAGTTCAGAGGAAGAGAGGCTTCTTCTCTGAGAGCTCAAACGTAAGGCCCCGTATTGAGTCAAGTTGGTTCTGACTGCAGCGCTTTGGGTCATGCCCCCATCCCTAAAATAAACAACTTGTCAAGAGGAAGCGAAAGAGCAAATTGGCTTGACGTTGGTCACAGGCTCCTTCCCTGAAATGGGAAACCCACGAACCAAAAGTAAAGGAGGGTGAGTCTCCCTAGAACCAAATCTGAGTGCTTTTGTCTCAAGAAAAAGTGTTAGGTGGGGCACCTGGGTGGCTCAGTTGGTCGAGCGTCTGCCTTCGGCTCAGGTCATGATCCCGGAGACCCGGGATCGAGTCCCACATCGGGCTGCCTGCTCGGCGGGAAGCCTGCTTCTCCCTCTCTCACTCCCTCTGCTTGTGTTCCCTCTCTGGCTGTGTTTCTCTCTGTCAAATAAATAAATAAAATGTTTTTAAAAAAGGAAAAAAAGAAAAAGGGATAGGGACAAACAAAAGAAAATTTACAAATGATATACCCCAAGGCCTGGGCCAGACCCGTCCTCATTTGCCTCTACAGGCTTCCATCACCAGCCCCTGATGATCTCCCTGTTCGGGGCACAGACCCTGCTCTAGCAGGTGGGAGTCCTCCCTTGGGAAGGGCAGAGCAGAACCTCCCACAGCCCTGGGGGAGGGCTTTCGTGCTCACAGCAGCCCGCTGGGAGCAGAGCGACCAAGGAGGGCCCAAGGAGGGCCCCAAGGCCACATCGTCACTAGAGGGGTGGACATGTTTCCTGGCCCCTCCGAAAGGTAGCATGGAGCCAGAGAAACAGTCTGTTTTTCCTTATTGCTCTGTCTCCGTAATCGAGAAGCAAACACACCCTCAGCCCTCAGATGCCCTCTCCCTATTTTCTGGAAGCCACTATCAGTCACTTTATCTCCACTTTGGGATTTCCTGTTCTTTCGCTAGAGAGAGAGAGAGAGAGAGAGAGAGAGAGAATTTTCCCTTGAAAGATCTCCACTATTCAGCTGCATTTTTCAAAGTTTGAGATGCCTGAGCTCCTGGGGGTGCACAAAATGGTATGCTGTGGCATGCGCGTGTGATTTTTTTTTTTAATGTTAGTATTTTGTGTCTAAAAATGGGCCATCTACTGCTGTGAGAATAGCTGCTATTTACTAAGTACTTCACAGCAACTTCACAACAATTCTATGCAGACGGTCCTCTCATCAGCCTCATTTTATACATGAGACACAGAGGAACAGAGAGGTTCAGTAACTTGCTCGAGGTCACATAGTTAATAAACAGTAGAGCCAGGGCCCTGACCCAGGCAGTCCCGCTCCAGAGTTAAACTCTTAACCACTACACCGAAGCTGAGATTTCATAGATATCATGGTAATGTATCTAGTGCCCTGTTATAGCTACATTAAAATACCAGAAGTCAATTTAGAGGAAGTATTTTACGAACAATGAGAAGGGTGGTGTAGGGAGTAGTTAAAACTTTTCTTGATGATGAACAGCATTTGGGAAACCTTGAAACACTGCACAACTTGGTATTGAGATTAATGCCATGGATTCCTAGGGGGTGCACCAGTGGCTTTTAGCGGAGCCCCTGAATCCCTGAAATCATGCATAATTTTGTATGAATATGTGCATTTTTAAGAGGAGAGAGTATGTTGCTTCCTTCCTATCTCAAAGGCATTTCTGACCAGAGCTGCTGCTAAACTAAATTATGCCTGGGGAAATTTAGAAAAGGCGCTCCTTGGGAGGATAATGAATTTAAAAAGTGTGCCACCTCCTCCAGGCAGGCAAGAGATTTCTTGGCAGAAATTGCATGATCCTTACCAGAGATTACCTGTTGACTAAAATCAGGTTAAGAAATACTTCTGTATGTGAAGTTAAGGTAGGGGGGGTGGTTCATCGAGGGACCCGAAGGCACTTGGACAGCCGGGTACGTGTTGTCAGAGACTAGAGTGATGTCTGCGAGGGCCCAGGGCTGAAGGGTATGGCTTTTGGGGTTGGGTCTCAATGCTACCGTGTCACCTTAGGGGAGTCCTCTTTCCAGACTGAGCTGTGGTCCAGATGAGGGTCTCTAAAGTGAGGACAACATCTGCTCCCTCTCCCGCCCACTTGGAGGAGTGTTGTCAGGATTTCATGAGATCAAATCATTGAAAGAGATGGGATATTCTAGAGCTCTCAAGGGATTTCATCAGTCAATCGGATTTGGAAAGCCAGGTACATTCCTGGTAGCTCTAATCAATGGAATTTAGTGCCCGAGAATTAAATACAAAAGGTGGAGAGCTGAATAGGCAAATAGTTGTGGTGAAGCAGCTCATAGGTGGCGGTAACAGTGTGGGAAGAACCCCGGTGGGGTTGCCAGAGGCTGCCCAGGCCAGGGCTGGAGCCAGAGCCCTGCTAGTCACCCAAAGCAAGAGTGAAGGAAGGAGGCAAGAGGCCCTGGCTTCTCTCCTCTTATCCCTCAGTCTCGACCAATACCAAGAAACCAGTTGGCAAAGGAGGTTGGGAAATGTAGTTTTCAGGATAAGGACAGGAAATGGAGCAGGCAAATGGCCAGCATGTCCCTGCTTAAACTTCTTCAACCAGGACTACTTTCTTAGTCACCTAACTACACATGGAACTGAATTACTAATGGTTGAAGTTGATGATGCCAAGCCACCGATTAGAGTAAGTCTTACAGAAACAAGTTGTTCTTTCAACAAACACTGGCTAAAGACTCACTATGTAAAAGACACAACCTTAAGCTCTGTGAGCTACACATGCTCTCAGGATTGTAGTAGGCTGTCTTCTATGATGACCCCCAATGATCCCCACCTTTTGCTATTTGTGTCCTGTGTCATCCCTTCCCTTTCAGTTTGGGCGGGGCTAAACTTGCTTATAACAAATAGAATATGCAACAGTGACATGGTATTGCTTGATATTCAGTCACAAAAGACTGATTTCCATCTTTCACACACCCTCTTACTCTTCTCACTTGCTCTGATGAAGCAAGCCGCC
This sequence comes from Spilogale gracilis, assembly GCA_004023965.1. Taxonomy (NCBI): domain Eukaryota; kingdom Metazoa; phylum Chordata; class Mammalia; order Carnivora; family Mephitidae; genus Spilogale; species Spilogale gracilis. The sequence continues at coordinate 22,709 of PITA01005259.1, forward strand.
ATGCTGTGCTTTCTCTGTGGAGAAACCGTGGGGTAGGGAATCGAGGACACTTCCACCTAATAGCCTATGAGGAACTGGATCCTGTCGACAGCAAGTCAATGAGTTTGGAGCTGGACCCTTCCTCAGGCAAGCCTCCAGATGACAAGCCACCAACACCTTGATTTGCAGTCTATGAGAGACCTTCAGTGAAAGAGCCCAGTTTGGACACACCAAGATTCCCAACCCACTGCAATATTTGATGCTTATTTTTAAAAATGCCAAGTTTGGGGTTATTTGTTATGCAGCCATTAATAAGAAATACACAGGAAGTTTCACTTTATAGTTTCCATAGCATTGTAATAACTATTCTCATTTGTACCTACCATCGAACTTGTACAATTCCCATTTCTCCAATAAAGGGATGAACCTCATAGAAGTTAAGTGATGTTTCAGGAAGGTTAGGTCACAGGGCCCAGAAATGTCAAGCCAGAGACAAATCCAGGTGTGTCTGACCCACCAGAAGCAAATGCTCTTTCCATTAAACAGTATCGCCTTGAAGGACAATGGGACAGTGGTTGCCCAGACAGCTTGGGCATAAGGAAGACAAAATGGACACTCCAAAAATTTTTTTTGAAAATAGCTGGTATATCAGAAATGCATTGAGCACTGGGAAAATTCACTGGGGGAAAGAATAGCTTTTTCCAGCAAATGGTATGGGAAGCACTGGATATCCACAGGCATAAGGATGAAGCAGTACCCTTTCCTTAGATTGTACTTCACACAAGTTAACTCAACATGGATCACAGACCTAAATATTAACATTAAATCTATAAAACTCTTAGAATAACTCATGAGAGTTCATCTCCATGACCTTGGATTACACAATGGCTTCCTGGAGAGGATATGAAAATCACAAGCAGCAAAAACAACAAAATAGATAGATCAAACCCACCCAAGTTAAACGCATTTGTGCTGCAGATAATACCATCAAGAAAGTGGAAGGACAAATCAAAAGAATGGGAGCATATTTGCAAATCATACATCTGATAAGGGACTGGCATTCATAATATATAAAGAACTCCTGCAAATCCACTCTCAACCTACTTAGTGTTGACAGTTGCCTAACCCTGTGAATATATGAAAAGCACTGATTTTTATGCTTTGAAAGGGCAAATTTTACAGGCAGAAGAATTATACCTCAACAAAGCTATTTTCTTAATAATTGATTTTTAAAAGGTTTTATTTGTGTATTTATTAGAGAGAGAGAGAGCACATTGAGAGAGAGTGAGCGCAAAAGAGAGAGTAAAAGAGAGAATGCGAGCAAAACAGAAGTAGAGGGAGAAGCAGATTCCCTGCTGAGCTGAAAGCCCCATGCAGGGCTCCATCCCAGGACCCCAAGATCGCGACCTGAGCCAAAAGCAGGTAGATGGTGAACTGAATGAGCCACCCAGGCGCCCCTGAACAAAGCTAATTTTTTTTATTTCCTTGAGAAACCCATACGTTGAAAACGGGTTATGCTGATAAATTGTATGTTATATGTATTTTCCCAAAAGAAAAAAAATGCATTGAGAAATATTAGGAGAAACTTACCCCCTCTAAGTTGTGGAGCTCGAGTCCTTTCGCCTTGAGGTTGGGCTGGACTTAGTGACTCCTTTCCAAAGAACAGGGTATGAAAAAGGAAAAGTCTTTAAAAAAAAAATTTATTTATTTGATAAATGAGAAACACAGCCAGAGAGGAAATACAAGCAGGGGGAGTGAGGGAGGGAGAAGCAGGCTTTCTGCGGAGCAGGGAGCCCGATGAGGGACTCGATTCCAGGTCTCCGGGATCATGACCTGAGCCGAAGGCAGTCGCTTAACCAACTGACCCACCCAGGCGCCCCAAAAGGAAAAGTCTTAACTCTGCAGTGGAAAAACCTGGCAGCTACCACGCTCACCAAGTGAAGGTTAATATCACAGGTGAAAAATAATGTTATTGTCATTTTCCCCTTATATCAAGTGCATCTCACCTCTGTGATCATCTTCCCCAAGACCCAGAACCCCAAACTAATCATGAGAAAATATCAGATCATTTCAAAGGAAGGGACATTCTGCAAACATCCTGCCCACTGCTCCTCAGGACTGTTAAGGTCATGCAAAGCAAGGAGAGTCTGAGGCTTTGTCTGAGATGCAGGAGATTACAGAGTCACGTGGAGTAGTTGACACACAGAGAATCAACTATGACCTCTACTCCACCTGTATGGCAAATGGCAACACTCTGATAAAATGCAGAGTTCAGTTAGTTGTGATGTTACCAATATTGGCTTCTGAGTTGTGACTGAGATCCAATGATTATGTCTGATGCTAACATAAGAGGAAGCTGGATGAAAGGTCAAACTGTCTATATTTTCTTGCAACTTTTCTATAAATCTAAAAGTATTCCCAAATTAAAAGGTTTTAAAATAGGGGAAAACTGTAGCTTTATGAAATTTTTCCACACTTAATCATTCTACTTTTAGTTACAAACGAGGAGGGGTAAGCAGTCCTACTTTTGGACCTCAGGAGCACTGGGTGGGTAAATTTTGTCCTCAGTCAACCACTCGTTGCCATTATTGGTCTGGGCTAGACTATCTGTTTGTGTTTATTTGGTTATCTGATTATTCCCATTGATCCCCATTTCCCTCTTTGCATGCATTTGTGCATCTTCATTTTGTGTGTGTGTAAACATGTAATTAACACAAATGGCATCATGTTGCATATTTTTGCACCGTTAACCCCAGGTGTCGAAACTCCAGCCCCACCACTGTGTGACTACCTGGTCTCTTGCTTCTAACTGTGTTAGCTTTCCATGGTGGACATCCTAATTTTGCCCAGGGAGGAGCCCCAGGTTATTTCTAAGTCTCTACCACCAGAACATATAAAGCAATGAATGTCCTTTTGATATCCCTTTGCAATGACCTATGTGGGAATTTCATGGGGCATAGATGCGGGGTCACTCTGACGGGGCCTTGCCTTGTACATATACTTAAGTTGACTAAAAGGGGGCATGTTGCTTTCAGAATGATCTCATGGCATGGCAAGATACTCTCCTTAACCCCCCACCCATACCCCAGTCCTCATCACTGTAATGTTTTCAATGTTTAGTGCCCTCATAGATCAGAATCTGGCCTTGAGTTGAGGAGTGATGGAGATGATGATGGAAAACAGTATCCTAATATTTGCTAAGGGGCAGGAGCTCTTGGTGTGGACCACATACTGTTCAAAACTTTATGTGGGGGGAGTAGATTTAGTTCTTGCAATAGTCTCTATATAGGTAAGTACTATTTTTAGTTCCATTTTACAGATGAGGAATGGAAGCTCAGAGAGATCATGTGACTTGCCCAGACTCATCCAACTATAACCACGAGACAGCCTACTGGTCAACCCTTCTGCTTTTGCATCTCAGCCCTGAGAGCCTTTGTCTGTCCAATGTGTAAGCCCAGGCTGCTCCCCAGCCCGGCCACATGGGCTTGGGATTCCTGAGCAGCATCTGTGTTCATTCTGAAGCTTAATTAAAACACAAACCAGGGGGCCTGGGTGGCTCAGTGGGTTAAACTTCTGCCTTCAGCTCAGGTCATGATCTCAGGGTCCTGGGATCGAGGCCCACATCGGGCTCTCTGTTCGGCAGTGAGCCTGCTTCCTCCTGTCTCTCTGCCTGCCTCTCTGCCCACTTTTGATCTCTCTCTCTCTCTCTGTCAAATAAATTAATTAAATCTTAAAAAAAAAAAAAAACCACACAAACCACACTCAGAATAGCATCAGTAACTCAGTGTTTCCCGAATCCAACTTAGGCATCTTTTCAGCCCCAATGGGGTCACATACTAGGTCCTGGAGTGATTGGAAAGTGGTTCTGAAGTCTCCAAGACGAGTGCATGCCACCGTTCACCCAACTCATGATGCTAAGAAGCCAGACGACAGGAAGAGCTTGCGGTCCAAATTCCAGGGGCAGGACCACTGCCCATACGGGCACCACAGCCTCACGTGCGGATCAACGGTTCCAAATCATCACACAGCAGGCAGAGCCAGCCAATTAGGCTTATCGGTTGACAGAGCGGGGCAGGAAGTCTTCTTTTCCTCCTGGTTGTTTTCCTGCCCCATGGAAGAAGTCAGTTCCCATTTTTTATCTCTGGGTTCCCACCAAGCCATCTCCGTGGGGAGGGAGTTCTGACAGAAAGCAGCGTTAAGCTATCTCACTCCCTGGAGCCCAGGGTCAGGCCAGACTGCCCTTGAGGCCAGGCATACAATCAGATGCAAAAAAAAAAAAAAAAAAAAAAAAAAAAAAAAAAAAAAAAAAAAAAAAAATCAAATGCAAAATCCAAGAGCTTTGTGGCAATAAGGAAAGACCAGTCAGGCCCTGCCCAGCCATACCCTCTTTCATCTCTAGCACCGTCATCCTCCCTACAGACTTGAGAAATTTCCCACCAGGCTCCTTGAGTGTCTCTCTGCCCGGGGGGCAAAGAGTAGGGAGGTGGGTGGAGAACTAGCCCCAGTTGGGGCAGTTTGAGATCTCAGTTTCCCAGCCCCCACGGCAGCACTGAACTGAGACTAATTGTACACCGTAAAATAGTGTTCTTATCAACTGCATCTGCCTTTCCCCCTGCTTTCTCCTTCCAAGGAGATAAATTACTGGGGCAGATAAAGATCCAGCTTTCAGGGCGATCAAATGAACGCCAGGAGTCCTCAAGATAGGAATGGTTTGTGAAACCCCAGCTCCTGCCCACTTGAGTGAGCCAACGAAGAGGGTGCCGTCTGCCAAGAATGTAATGGGCCACATGGATTGCTGGCCTTTCCACCGCCACCCCACCCCCAGCCCCGGTACATTACACGAGGGTAAGGGAATTTGCTTTTAAAGTATCTTTTGCAGTCCCTTCTAATAAATCACTCAGCAATTCCTGGTGCTTGTTGTGGCCGGCGGTGTTGATCCATGCTGAAAGGACCGGCTGGTTCCAGACCTGGATTTTCCAGCAGTCACGGCCCCAGTGCGGTGGGTGAACCACAAATGAACACAACAAGATGGCGGCTTCCAAGCCCAGGAGGGGGAGACGCTGCCTCCGGCTGGCACGGGCTCTCTCCAACCTTAGCCGGGATCTCATGGTAGACTTCGGCAGCGGCCACATGGATTCCCCAACTCATGATTCAGAACCTGCCTGCTGGGGCTGAACATTCCAGGTAGCAAATCATATTTAATGGTGTGTAACCTCAAGGCCCCAAATGCAAGACTTGCAAGAGACAGACATCAGAGTTCTGGGGAAACTTGCCCCACCCCTGCGGGACAAAACAGGCTTTTTTTGGTATCTGCACAGTACCGCCAGCCTGTGTTTAGGGTAGACCCATACAAAATGTCTCAAGCGTTGGAGTATCTAATCCTCTCGGAAGCACTGCCCTCGGTAAGGTACTAGATCCCGTCACACACCACTATTACAATGATGTTTCTCCTAAATGTCCTTCTTTTTCATTTCAGTCATCTACTTACTCTTAATTCAACCTTGTCCCCGTGGGTAAATATTCCCCCATCCCCTTGCCATGTGTCCCCGTTCGGATCAGTAGGCAGTTATCAAACCATACCCCCTGTCCACACCCCACCCCACCCCACCCCAATCACCACTTAGCTAAACTACATACATATATATTTAGCTCTTTTAATCTTTTTTCTCATAAGGTTCTAATTTTACATTTTCCAGGGTATTTTGGATTTGGCAGAATAGCCTTCGTCTGTGAAGAGTAGAACTTAATTATCAAAAGCTGAACCAGAGTGAGCAATCCATCACTGGGTGACACATCCTTGCCCGTGTTCATTTGAAAAACATT
>PITA01005259.1:28610-112858 GCA_004023965.1 Spilogale gracilis
AAAGAAAGAAAGAAAGAAAGAAAGAAAGAAAGAAAGAAAGAAAGAAAGAAAGAAAGAAAATGTGAAAGAAAGAAAAGGAAGGAAGGAAGGAAGGAAGGAGAGAAAGAGGGAGGAGGGCAAGAGGGAGGGAGGAAGGAAGAGAGGAAGGAAAGAAGGAAGGAAAGAAGGAAGGAAGGGAGGGGGGAAAGAAACAAGAAAGGAAGAAAGGAAAAAAGTTCAAAAAAGTTCATCCTGGCATGCACCATCCCACAACACAACCACAGGACATATCAAAATATCACAATTTGTGGGATTAAGAATCGGGACTGTTCATTTGGCTCCTGCCTTGCCTTTCTTATTTTTATTTTGTTTGAAACTGGATCTAAAATGTCTCCTAGCATGTGAACGTTAGTCATGTAAAATGCCTCTTACAGTAAACATCATCTTTTTGACAAGGTTTGCATTATAATTAAGGGCCTTTTGAATCATTATCCAACTCTCAAGTTCCACTGTTTTCCTTAAGAGGCAGGGTTTTTTAACAGCCAGATAAGTGCTCTCCGTGGCCCAGCCCAGTGGCACAGTGACACCCAGTGGCCATGTCGGGTCATGGACCCACGGTGGGGCCACACAGGGCTGAACCAGAGGCAGGCCAGCTCCCAAGGGTTTGGGGGTGCGGGTGGGGGGGGGGTGGCAAGCGGGCGTTAGCTTACCTTCTGAATGCTGATGAGATTTGCCAGACGGGAGCCAGTCTTGAAACAGGAAGAACTTAGCCCGTGTTGATTTAAATGAGATATAGTAAGGAAAAGTGTCTAGCAGAGGGCCTGGCCACCTCTGGTTCCTTCCTGCCGCGAGGCAATTCGAAATTCCCCATTAGAAACTTCTCTCGGCCTCGTCTACCCCTCACCCAGACCAGTGACAAATCTAGAGGTCTCCAGAAACCTTTAGCTAGGGGATTCAAATATTTCCTCTTGGAAGGGAAAGATGGTTTTATCTGTCGATTTGTGTTGTAGCCACTCATTTAAATAATCGACCAATAAAATAAATGTCTTTATGGTGCATGGAGCCTGTGGGCCATCACCCCCTCATTGCTTAGTCAGGTGCCACTTTTATCCACGAAATGAACTTACATTGCAACAGGGTGAGGTAGCCTGTCTCCCCCCTGCAGGGAGCGCCACGAGGGTCCCCATCAGTCTTCCAGAAACAGATATATGTCATCCCCCTCCTCTAAATTAATCCAGGTTCCTTCAAATCACATGCATCTAAAACACTTGGCACAAACTGAGGTTGTTTTTTGTTTTTCCTTCCTTTTTTGGTTTGTCATACTCACTGAGCATAACCAAAGGGCTCTCCTTCTGCCACATGAAGTCCTACTATCTCCTGCAAGAGGCCATTTCCACTCTGAGCTGACTGAGTCCCGGGGCTGCACCCCAAATGCCAGAGGTGGAAACGGGAGCCAGGGAGGGGACAGCTTATGTCTAGGGGGTCCGATGCAAGGAAACGCTAAGCCCCAGAGACTGCCATGAGTGTTGAGGGTGAGGTGCCTCTCAAATTCCGAAGCCTACGGGCTCATAAAAATCGCCCTGATAATGAGCAAAACACCTTCCGTTTTATTGAGCATTTACCTTTCCACCAGCTGTAGTCAAGCATTTTATGTTTATTAACTGGCTTACTTTTCATGATGCCACTACACGATGGTGCTACTGTTATTGCTTTAGGAAACTGAGGCACGGAAAGATTCATTCTTCAGCTGAAGGGCACCCATCGACTACAGAGTGATATTGCACTCCCACATCCAGACGCTAGCTGCCCGGCGGCCACGGCACGCTGCCTTTTATGCAGTCGGTTGGTGAGATAAACATTTCGGTCGTGAATTAAACCTGTAGATCCTTCCCCTGTAACTGATTAGCCCATCACCACTTCTACCCATTCTGTGGACCCTCACACAACAAGATGGGGAAAGAGCCACTACAAAGCTGGAGAGGTTGGGGTGTGGATGCTGACTGCCCCGGTCACACGAGAGGCAGGAAGGGACTGGGACCCCTGAGTGGCAGATTCTCGGTGTGGTGTCCTTGACCCCAGGTGCTTCCTGTGATGGCACCCGGATTGCAGCACCTCCACTTACACGGCATAGACTTAAATCTCTGTTCTCTGCTCTTGGAGGGGAGCATTGTGGGACCCTCAGGAAGGTTACAAGGCTACTCCTCTTTTCCTTTCTCTGGGTTTCATTGCCACCGCAAGTGAGAAATAATTATAATGTTGAAGAACAACACTGGGTTTATCACCCACGCCTCAGGGAGACTGGGCAGGTGTGTTGGGTTGCATGATGGAGCTGGGAGGAAGTTCCACTTGGGGTCAATCCAAGAGGGACCCGAAGATGGTGGCCCAGGTTGCGTGGGCAACCTCCAAGCCCTCCTCATCCCCACGACTGGCCTCCACGACATGTCTGCTCTCTGCAGCCATCTCTGCTAATCCCATAGGCCACACAGCACTTTTCCTGCTGGTGCCCCTTCTCCCAGCCTCTCTCCTGCTCTGACTTTGTCTGGCCATGATGACATTCATCGATGCTATGTAGTGCTGCTCACTGAGACTTTCCGAAGCACATCTCACTTCTCTCTATCTTCCAAAGCCTTCAGTAGCTTCCCGCTGCTCACAGAACAAAGTCTGAGCTCCTAGACCCAACGGTAACTTCTCACTGCCTTCCACTTTCCCCCAAGCATCTTATGCTCAAGCCAAACCAAACACAAACTGTCCTGCCTTCGAGTCTTTTCTCCACCTGCAGGACTTCTGCACTGCCCAACCCAGGAGGCCCATTTTCATCAGAGGTAATGTGACCAGCACCAAATGGAGCTGGTCAGTGCACAGCCTGCCCAGCTGTACCTGTCCACCCGGTCATCTGAATCACATACAGCACCACACCTGTTTCCCTCCTTCTAAAACAGGATTCCTCAATAGCAGAAGTATTGACATCTTAGGCCAGATTGTTCTGTGTTGCGGGGAACCGTCCTGCACATTATATGACATTTAGCTGCATCCCTGACCCCCTCTCCTCCCAGCGGTGACAACTGAAAATGTTTCTGATATTGCCGAGGGTCCCATGGAAGGCAAAAATCATCTCTGGTTGAGACCCACTGCTCTAAAACCTACCCAAATTTGGACCCTTAAATCTACCTACTCCATACTTGCCCGGGGAACCCCCAGAACTGTGTGGACCGCTCCACCCACTCTCTACTTCAAATTAGACGCAGGTCTCCCACTAGAATGCAGTCTCCTCCGGAGTGTGCTTTTCAACTGCCTGCCCCTCCAGACCTTATGCCCAATTGAGGAAGGCAAACATTTATCACATAACTGAGGCAAGGGATGAAACAGTTTGCCATGCAACCTTCCCAGTAAGAAAGCAAGTTTCAGACAGGCCTTGTGACGGCTGCTGTACCCATCACAAAAAAGTATGGTGCTTGGCTAGAGGCAGCAGAAACCTAATATTTTACCTGAAACTCTGACTTACGTGTAACCACTCTGCTTCTTACTAAAACAGAGCTTGTTTTAGCAAATGGGCCCAGATTTAGTCCATTAGCTTAAAATAAGTGAAAAACTCTAGGTTTGGTGAAATCACACAATAAAATATCATTAAGCACTACAGCCTGTCAAGGCAGACGGCAGGTTGAAGTTGAAAGTCCGAAGACTGTCTGAAATGAAGCAAAACGCACCATGGATGGGATGGGGGGCAGCTGGCTTTCATTTGGGGGAGGTCGTCAGAGGACTCTACCGTCTGTGATGTAAATGAAGAACAGAGGCCCCGACAATTTAACTGTCATCGGCAGAAATGCTTCGACAGGCATGGCCACGGGCTCTGGCCCTTTGCTCCGACTCGTGGTTTTTGGTCTGCATTACGGGAAGGAGCCATGGGGCAGGGAGATGAAAGAACCAGGTCAGGACCCTGGAAGCTGAGGGAAGATGGGCAGTTGGTGGTCCCGGGGACAAGACAGGGACACCTCCACCTCTGATGGCCCCGAAGCGTGCAGAGCTGAATCTCAGATTGAGTGGATTCCATTCTGTTTCCTTGGGGTCTGGGAGCTAGGGGCAGCCTTTGGACCCTCCCTTTCTCTTCTTTCTCTATCTCTATTTATCTCTCCAACTGACCTTCTTCTGTCCTGTTTCCCTATTGCACTCTGTATGCGTATCTCTCTCTCCCTCTGTGTATAGTTATGTTTCTCTCTCTGTACCTCTGTCTCGCCTTCTCTGTGTCTCTCTCCTTTTCTCTCTCTCCATCCCTCTCTTTCTCCCATGTCTCTCTTTCTCTGTCTCTTCCTCTTCCCCATCTCTCTGCCTCTTCTCTGTCATTCTCTGCTTCTTGTGGGCCGCTCTATCTGTCCTCCTTTGTCTCATACTTTTGTTCCTTCTCTCTTCCTCCTGTCGCTGTCTCTTTCTCGCTCTCACCCCAGGGCAATCACCCTAAAATGAACTAGTTCCCTGGAGATTCCTCACCACACTCCTTGAGATGCCAGCAGCGCCGTGGAATCAGAAATCCAGCTCAAGGTTTGCAACACTGGGCTGCCGACTCTTCTGCGCTCTGGCTTCTCGCTGCCTCACTCCTTTGCTCCGCTCATCTTCTTTCTTTAGCAGCCGAGTATATGCAGGTGATGGTTTTAATGTCCTCCGGGTTAGGTTCCAGAGCAAGGTCGTCAAGCATTGTCCTCATACTCACGTGCCTCCGCTCCTCGCTAAGCCCCGGTGGCAGACAGCGCCAATCGCTCTTTCCCCCTGAGCCCCAAGTCGCTCCTCCGGAACAAAGGGCTTCGGGGAACTCCAACCAAGATCAGAACAAACACAGAAGACACAGGAGACAGAATGGATGTGCCATCCCAGACTTAGACAACAAAGAACTCAAACTCATCCGGAAGAAGGCCAGCCACGGCCATCATGGAATAATTCGGGCAACAGCTACTGTGAACCCTTGGCCCCTGGCTCTGTGCTTTATGATGGTCTCATGTAGCCTTCATGATCTATTATTAGCCAACTCCTCAAATCTAAAACCAGAGGTTCAGAGAGAAAAATATCACTTTCCCAAGTTCACCCAGATGGCAAGTCACCTAGCTGGGGCACAAAGCCACCACCAAAGTCCTCCCTCCCATTTTAGCAAAAAGACTCTGTGTCCTTTATGGAGCTCATGCCACATGCCTGTCCCAGTGCGAAGTATAAGCCCACAGATTCATAATTCCATAAGGTCTCCACAGGCCTACCTCCTCCCATGGAGCAGATGAGGAAACCAAAGACCAGAGAGGTTAATTCACCTGCCCAAGGTCACACAGCCGGTTGAGCAGCAGAGCTAGGGTGATGGGCGGCAAGCAAATTAATAGATTCCAACTGGCATCTCTAAATTTATATTTCCGCCTCCGCCGAGGTCCCCTCCACTGCAAGTAATCCTGAAAATTCGTCATGAAGCTTTCAAAACAATTTATGCAAACAAACCTCAAGTGGGGCTATTTGTATTAGCAGCCCATTTCGCTTAACCACCCACAACAAGGAACAGATGGCCAGAGCGTCCGACCAGCCTGCAAAGAAAGCAGGAGGGGCGGGAGCATCAGAAGCTGCCTTCCTTCCCCCCACGCCTGCCCAGCTTTGTGACGATTACAGGCTTGGGCTTGTTTATGTCTTTGATTCCGTTGTTATTTTATGTACTTGTGAAACCGACCCAGCATTTCATGAGACAAGTTTGTTCAAAGGCCATTTGCCAACCATCTTCGGTTACCAGGAGCCTGGCTTTCAACGCTGAACTTGGAGTCCTTTCCAGACCGAGCCTTCTGGAAAGGGGCACAGCAGGAAGTAGAAACAGCCTGCAGATGTTGGATTAGAGACTGGCAAAACCCTTCCAGACAAATGGTTAGAGAGTCATATTTACCTGCCTTTTTTTTTTCACCTTTGTTTCAACTGGGCATTTGCCACTTGCGATGGGGACGAGTCCTGGGCTCGGAGGCAAATCCTGGATTCCAATCTTGTACCAGCCATGCTGACATTAGACGAGTGGTCTTAATGCTCTGAGACTTCGGTGAGCTCACAAATGAGGCTATGAGTACTTTCTTGTCCATTATTTGTTTTAACCCAAAATAGTCCGGTGGCTACCACCGTCACAGGCCTGTTCATCAACCAATAAACATGGGAGCATGGATCATTTTCAAGATGGGTCTGGAAAAGAGTTAAAGAGAATTAAGTCAGGGTCTCCATCCCAGAGGAAGTGTCCGGAACTGTGGATGATGGTATTTTCCAAAGACTGCTACAAAGTACCTCCCATCCCAAATTCTCTTCAAGTGTGTCTTTGGCACTCTTCCCACTGAGAGGTGAGGACTCTCTTTTTCCCCCTTGAACTTGGACAAGCTTGGGACCAAAGATGAGGTGGTGACATGGGATATCTGGACCAGCTCATCATAGGCAATAGCGCTTCTGTGTGGTTCTCTCCGGGCATTTGCCTTTGGGGCCCTGAGCTGCATGGTGAGAAGTCTGATCCTGCCATGATGGGAGGAAGCCCAGTCCATATGGAGGGGTCAGCTATCAGTGTCCAGCCAATAGCCACCATTAAATGCTAGATGAGGGAGTAAAGACATCTCCAGATGATTCCTGCCCCAGCCAAGAAGTCACTGCCAACCCCAGTGAGAGGTGGGGGAGGCCAGGGACAGAAACTGTCTGAAGAGAGACCCCAGACGTCTTGGCATGGTTCAATCCATTCCTAATTGCTTCCCCACACATGCTGTCAACCGAACACAATGATGGCCTTGGGTGCTAATCGGGGGGCTCACGGCAGCCATAGGTAACTGGAACAAGAAAGCAAAGTGAGACATAGACCCATGAAACGTTCATTTAAAATATATACTGCTAGACTGTCTTAGACGAGAGCTGAAAGGAGGGAAGAGACATGTGGGCAGGAGGTCAGGAAATAGTTTTTGGGGCAGTAAGGCAAAACTTAAGCCTTAATTAAATGGGTATTATTTGGATTGGGGAGCACAAGGTGAAGGGAGTTCACTTATTAATAAAAGAACCCATAACTCAACATGTCTATAATGATTATAGTAATAACAATTATAGTAATAGCTAATGATGTGGGGTGATAATTTTAAATACAGACCAATTATTGTTTTTCTCTGGTATTTCCTATTACCTCCCGACCCCTCCTTACCTTTTCAGTGGCACGACCATATGGCATCCATTGCCTCAAGGAAAGGATGTGAAAGAAAAAACAGAGAGAAGGTACTTGAGAGCCAATTGCCTGGACCCCGAATCTCCTTCGAGAAGACGTGATGAGCTGGAGACATGTTTGTTCATATCGCCTCAGAAAGTCAAATTGCCTTCCAGAGATTAGATCAATAGTCCCTTGGGGAGGAGATGCTTCAGAGGAGCAGCTGAAGAAATCAAACAGGAGCATTTAGAGATCTCTGGATCTGGGTGAAGGACCTTAAAAATTGACCGCCGCCCCCATCCCGTGCTCAGGCAGGGATGTTTAAGGAATTCCAAAGCTGAAAATACCAGGTCCCTGTTCCCACAGCAAGAGCAAAACTCGGGCACGGTGGGAGAACAGAATAAAGAGACGGGTCCGACCGAAGGGGCACACACCCTGTGCAGGGCCTCCTGCAGTGAACCAAGGACAATGGGTCCCTTCATGGAGAGGTTTTCTGAAGCGCAGAGATGTGACGGGAGTGGAGAATGTCTTCTCAGGAAAGAAAGCCGTCCCAGCAGTGACAGTGTGGACACGTGATCAGAAACCAGATGACAATAGAGATGACTCCCCAAAAGAGATTGAAGATGGTCACTGTCGGACTCCCCACCCCCAGAACAAGGACATGTCACCAGGGAAAACGGCCAACATGAAACCGACTGGTTTCTAGCCTGTGGCTTAAAATCGAGATTGAACTGTTCAGCAAAGCAAAGAGTTACACTTGTTTTCGCTCTGGCTACACCAATATTTATTGAGTTTCACCAAATGGGAGGAATCTCGCCAGGCTCTTTTATTTTCTCCCTGCCTCCTTAAAAGAACTCTATGAAATGGGTCCTGGCTTCATTTTTTCCAGAGAAAGGAAATGAGGCCCAGAGACGTTGACTAATAGGTCTCGAGTGACTCAGCCTCTAAGTGGCACAGCAGGGATTCAAACCCTTGACTGCTCCACGACGCCTTCTCCGGGCGTCTGTTGTCCACCCTGGGACTCGCTTCTGTTCAGATTCCTAAGTCAGTATAAACCGGTGTTCTAGAACAGCCACATGTGCCAAGCAGGATGAACTAGGTCTTGACACAGTAACAAACAACTGGAAATCCGTGCACCTTAACGCAATAGAAGCATGGTATTTTGTTCAGTGTGGTCAGTGAGGTCAGTGTGAAGGTTATGTCCATCCAGTTCTTCACTCACGGGTCCGGGCTGTTGAGTTCCCCTCTCTCTGGAGGGTTACACGTTACTGCAACAAGAGAAGGAGGCAAAAGGTGAATTGTACTTTGACTCAGAATTTCTGTCCAGAACGTCACACGGGGTCATGACACGTGACACATCACTTCTTCTCACACCCCCTTGGACAAAGCGGGTCAATGACTCCATGGAGGTGAGAAAATCTAGTTCTACCATGTGCCCCGATGTAGGGGAACTTGATGATGGTGACGTTGCTAATGACAAACCCCATGTGACAACCCCATTTATCATAAAATCATGTTTAATGATGGAGGAGAGAGAGGGCATGATGTGGCCTTTGATGAAACTCAGCTCCCCAGCAGCTCAACCAACTGACAAGACCACAGGCTACGGTGACTAATTTTAAACCCTTCTCCAAGTGACTTCTCACCAAGCATCAAAGCTACAGGGACAATGAAGCTTCGATGATACTAAAAAGAAGTCTGAGGTCCTGGGAGGAAAAAGGATACTGAAGGCTTGGCATCTCCTTCCTCCTTCTTCAAGACCTCCTTCAGTATAATTCGAAGACATCTCTGCTCTGGAAGAGGCCACTGACTCCTCCTTGGCCTTCTGAAAATCAGACAGATTTAATGCCACATTCTGGTTTGGAGTGGAGAACACATTTTTGGCTGATGTCCGAAATGTGCCACCTGTCTCTTTGATCCCGTCTACACTCGGAGATCATGATCCAGGGAAGCTGCCGCCATAACATAGCTGAGACCAGGAACATTTCCCCGCATGGCTTCCGACACTCCCGTGGCCCCTCACAGCCACCAGCGGACCAGCAGGCCAGGAAAGCTGGGACTGAGGCAAGAAGCAGGACCTGAGTTCAGAGATGACAACTTTTGCTGTGGATTTTGGTTGCATCTTTAACACCAAATGATGATTAATCCTCTGAGAGGTCTCAGATGTTAATCCCCCAGGAAATCTTAATTAACCCTTATTAGGATTAGTTCTAAATCTTGGGAAGAAATAACAGACACATTCAAGTAATGTTAAATTGTGAATGCATCATCTTTCATACAAAGAAAAGTTCACCACCCCTTTATTCATTCAACCAGCCATTCACCCATCCATCTATCCATCTATCCATCCATCCATCCATCCTTCCATCCAATCACCATTCATCCATGTGTCCAACCATCCATCCATCCATCCATCCATCCATCCATCCATCCATCTATCCCTCATCAACAATAATTAAATGTAGACATGGTTCGTTCCTGCCTCATGGAAGTACCCTCTAATGGAGATTAGGGGAAGAATGGTCAGCCATCACATAATCACACCAATATGTCATTACAAAGTGATGCCTACAAGGAAGGCACATGTGGATCTGAGAACAGTTAGAACTAGTGTGGAAGACATCACCAGGGTTCACCCATATCTAGTTCTTTCCTGCCTGGGCTAGCTAGCCTCCTGTCATGGGAAGCATGGGGATGTTGAAAACAGCAATGACCTCATCAGCTTTCTACTTTAAAAGGATCTTTTTTGGTGGCTGTGTGGCGAACAGACGGCAGGGGAGCGAGGGTGAAGGCAGGGGGCCAGGTGTGCAATTACCGCTCATTAATGAATGTCGAACATCTCAGAAGAACTTGCCAGCAGCAATGGCCGGTGATAAAAAGGCACTTCTTCGTGGGGCTCCCTGAGCCGCTGGGCTCACTCGTCTCAAAGCTCTCATCCCACTGTGCTGTAATTATCTCTCTACCGGTTTGTAACCCCTTGGGACAGAGTTCCCCAGCCGCAGATCATCCCAGTAGCTCGCTCCCGACTCCTGTGCCCAAGAGAGTACCTGAACCATAGCATTTTCTGGAACGACTTCGGAAACACTAATTCTTCCTTGGCCACTGGTCTGACTAACACCAGGACCGTAAGAGCAGTCCTCCGTTACAGCGGGAAGGATACAAGTTAGCCAATAAGCAACCTTCCCAACAGCAAGAAGTACGTGGGAGACTTAGAATCAACCTGCCCACGGATTGGCAGTGATGATATGATTTATTATCTAGTTGGGGCACTTTTGTTGGGGACAGAGTCTGAAGCAAGTAGAATGCCAGGACAGCAGGTGTCGGCTGGGCAGACAGGCATGAGTGCCCATGATATTTTGCTCCTTAAATCCACTTGTCAGCTTGAGATCATTCTGATAAGGGCACCACCAAACGTCCATCACCAACCCTCTGACCCCCAAAGCTCAAAATCTTACCTCTTCTCTGTCTTCCCTGACGCCCCCCCCCCCCAGGCAGGTCTGCTCACTTGCTTCTCGATTTTCGCCAGATGCCTCCTTCCTTTTCCTTCCAATGGCACCGTCATCTGGGCTCCACTGCCTTTCTCTTGGAAAACCACAGTGCACAATTAACAAAACATGTGCATTCACAATTGCGGGGGCTCCTTTGACGTGTGGACTCAGCTGGACCACGGGGCACCCAGATATCTGGTCACATGGTTTTCCAGGTGTATCAGGGTATTTGGGGGGATGAGATGAACATTCAAATTGATAGAATGAATCGAGCAGACTGCCTTCCCCCATCATCCAGTCCACTGAAGACCCAAATACAACACAAAGGCTGACCCTCCCATGAGTAACTCCTCCTGCCTGACTGCCTTCAAGCTGGGCCATTGGATTTTTCCAGCCTTTGATTTGAACAACAACATCAGCTTCTCCTAGCTCTCCAGCTTACCAAGAGCAGATCTTGGGACTTGTCACCCCCCGTAGTCATGTCTTTCCATTCCTTATGGTAAGTGTCTCTCTCTCTCTCTCTCTCTCTCTCTCTCTCTCTCTCTCCATATATATCCTATCTGTTCTGTTCCTTTTTTAAATTTTATTTTATTTAGATTCAATTAACTAACCTAGAATGTGTCATTAGTTTCAGAGGTAGAGTTCAATGCCCTCCTTCCATCACAGGCCCTCCTTAACGCCCGTCACCCCATTCCCTGACACACCTCCCCTCCAGCAACCCTCAGTTTGTTTCCTAGAGTTAAGAATCTCTTACGGTTTGCCTCCCTGTCTGATTTCATCTTATTTTATTTTTCCCTTCCCTCCCACATGATCCTCTGTTTTGTTTCTTTAATTCCACATGTGCTGTTTCTCTGAAAAACTCTAAGACAACAGCTATGTCCCAATACCCAGAAGACTCGGCATTTAACAAGTGCCAGTGCTCACTGGATGTGGGACCAGATTTAGAAACTGTCAAGACGCTGAGCCTTGTAAAGATAACAGGGTCCCCAGCTCTCCATACATAATCTAAAATATCAGTAATAGCAAGATACAAAACACAAAATATATACATATGTTAAGAAATATTTTAAAGCATATTCTAAGATTATCAGATTATAAGATTCAGGAAAAATCTATTAAAGCTAAACCTTGGGTGGGGGGTGGAATAGGAGGGTTTCCCTACTTTGCTCATGCCCTAGGCACATACTGAGTCTACAACTGGGTGATCCGAACTGGTTGAAGGAATGAATGTAACAGAGAATGAAGGAGCATACATGCATCTCTGTAGTGAAGAGAAACTGACATGTAAATTACACTTTACTATTCTTTTACCTTTTTTAATTTGAGCATTAGCATATTTCCAGCAGGAATTTTTTTTTCTTTTTTGTGGTGCTGGTTACTTGAAACTTGCCCTTCAATTCCCATGATGCAGCAGTTTAAACTAATTAGCTTCTGGGTAGAACTCCTTCCCAGCTCACCGTCTGACCCCGAAACCCGAGCTTGCTGCTGGGCCCCTCTGTGGAGCTCCGCGCGGATTCTCCACACAGCAGCCTCCCCACACTGGGGAGGATGGTGCCCACTGATGGTTGGATGAATCAGGGCTCGGCTCTGCCATCTCCTTGCTCCAGCTCAGGAGTGAAATGAGCAACTGTTCTCTCGGAATTTCCCCCCAGTGGAGCCAGAGAGGAAGCCGAGCTCTTCAGGTAGTGAGCCTCCGTAGGGCACCTGCTCAGTACTGCACCATCTGTCCTCCAGGGAGCCCGGGCTGATGTTCGTGCTTGCATTCATTTCTGCCCTTTGGGGGGTAATTCATCATCGTAGATCACAGAAACTCTTGCATCATTCTGCTGTTCTTGGCTGTTTAAAAATTTTAAAAAATAGAGCCTAGCCTGAATCCCATGCCTTTTGAATCAGCCCCCAGAAGGGCAAAGAAGAAACTTCCCAGTCAGGCTGTTGTGTAGAACACCCACTGGCTGGGAGCTGGTGAGGTTTTCCCAGGCAATTTTGAGTTTTGTTGCTTGCTCTTTTCCTTGGCTGTTTTGAGCACGTTCTGTGCCTCAGGCACTCTTTGGAGACGTTAACTTCGAGCCCTCCGTGACGCAGACTGCAGGACAGTGAGGAGAAGCTGTTCTGGGATCCCAGCACTTCCACGTTGTGCCGCCTTCTGTAAGCCCCGTAACTCCTCTGAGCCTCAGTTTCTCCTTCTGTGGAATGGGGACCACAGTAATAATACTGACCTACTCCATGGGGCTCACTCACTCGGCCACCTAATTCCAGCCAAGTGATTAAAATCAGGCCTGCTCCTTAGTAAGAACACACGTGCCCAAGCACCTATTGTCCCATTGTTGGAGTAAGCAAGTGGAGGAAGCCCTGGGCGGGGAGGCCAGTTTCCCAGGGTCACAGAGCTGCAAAGTGAAAGAATCCAGACTCCACCCTGGGCCTGTCTGATTTCAGTCGCCCAGCTCCTAACTGCCGCAGCTCCCTGGTTGAGAAAATACAGAGGGAGCCTTGCCTTGGGTAATTCAAGTTCTGCTTGATCAAAAGGGAGTAACAGATCTAACATGTCACAGCATTAGACTTGCCTGACGGGACACTTTCTACGTGACTGTTTGCCGGAAACTAATATCCTTCTAAGAATCTACCCTTGATTTTAAAATGTCTTTCTCCAGGTGTTTCTGTTTGCTTGGTTATTTTTCTTTCTTTCTTTCTCTGGGTGGGATCGAAGCCTCGCATTTCCACTTGTTGTCTCTTTTCAATATAAAGTTAGACATCACGTCTGTCCAACTCCCCAGTCACTGGGCACTGCGTGCATTGAGGGCTGGAAGACACCTGGTCCGGGACCCGTGTTTATGCATGGAGAAACTGAGGCCCGGTGAAGGCCAAGGGCTTGTGTCGTGACCCCCAGCCTCATGACAGGCTGGACCCCAGGATGGGCGCCTGAGTCCGCGTGGACTCTCAGGGCTGAGACGCTGAGCCACACTGGCTGCCTAACTTCACCGACAAGGCCCCCACGATGGCGGCAGGTGCCGCAGAGCCTGGGGCCCATTAGACACAGTAGAGAACATGCTGGGTTTGTCTTTCAGGCAGTCGTTGCTGGAACAATACCGAGGGACCGGCGACCGTCCCTGCCGGGCACTGGACAGGAGGCCCTTGGAATAGGGAGAGCCAGGACCTCGGCGCCTGGCCTTGATGCTGGGGAACGACGAGAACGGGTCCAGAGATGCCTTCTGTTCCCGGATCCGGCACTTTTCCACACACGCAGCGTCGACTTCAGAATGTCCTGCGGCGTCCCTTGAGTCTAGGCCATGACCCACGGAGGCCGAGAGGGTCTTTCCTGTGGGTAACCTAGCTGGCTTTGCTCCCCGCTGCTCACCTCCCACTCGCCTCTCTCCTCATTTCTGCTGGTCCCTGCTCACCTCCCCTTCCCTCTGCCTGCCTGAACCCACTTCCGCCCACCTCTGTTCACCTCGGCTCATCCCTACTCCCCTCTGCCCACCTCTGCCCACCCTTGCTGCCTCTGCTTCTGGCTGCACTGATCCGCCTGACGCAGTTCTTGTTCCAGGGAGAAAAACTTGGGTCTCCAGGGGGGCTCTGGAGGCTCCTCTCCAAGGAGGCTCTGCACATGGGCACTAGCTGGGAAATCAAGCAGGGAGAGGGGTAGGAAAAATCGGGGTCCCCCAGGAGGAGCAGGGCTCTGTGCAGAGTGCCTGTCCCATCCTCTCGTAGCTTGGTGACTGAGCAGGCCACGGAGAGTGGGAAACAGCCCAGGTGACCTGTGGCCTGAATTCAAGCCAAACTAAGTAACAGTAGCTAAATAGCAACAGCTAACTCTGGATGGCATTCACAAGGTACCAAGGCTCCGTATGGGGAGTAACTCAGTCAGTCCTCATAACCGCCTCAGGAAATAAGAATAACTGGGGCCGTGTTACAGACAGGATCGCTGAGGTCCAGAGAGGTGGCCCCAAATGGCATAACCCCTTGACTCCCAGGCTACACTCCCCATCCATGAGAGCTCACACAGAGGGATTCCGGGGAGTGCGGTCTGGAGCTTTCTTACACCCAGATCAGCTCCTGGGGGGGAACCAGCCTTCGTCCACCCACGCAGGCTACAAGAGATGACAAGGTTTGCCCGTAACTGTTCTCTGGTCAGTGACAGAAAGGTAGACCAAGTCAGAACTCAGTAGTAAATAGGGCACTCCCTGCCTCCATTTTCTGGCCACTGCCTCTTCCAGCCCCTTCGTTCCCAGGGGCAGAGCAGCAGCCGGCATCGGGGTGCCCCCCGCCCCCAGCCCCAGGCCCGGATTCTGGGCTCTTGCCGTCAACACATCAGCTCTCCCACTGTTCAGCTCTGAGACCTTGAGCACATGACTTAACTTCTCTTGGCCTCAGTGTCCTCGTGTGAGAAGCATCCTGATTACTAATAGTGTCTGCTTCGTGGAGGCATTTTGAGGATGACCAGAGGCAATAAAATCAAGGTTCTTTTGAAGGCTCTCCCCGATACACAGTGGGCCTCACTGAAGGTTTGGTTATTGTTAGTAAGCAGGAGTCCTGAGTTCTCATTTCCTCCTGTTGACGTGCCCACCCCACACCTACCCCAGCCAAGAGCAGCCGTGAAACACGAGGATGGGTTTAACAACACACAGTCCTTCTTCTGGACTCATTTGCATAGAAAAGCATTTCAAGGGAAGAGGACAATTGTTCCTGCCCGAGGAGCAACTTGATAATGGCATCAAAAGCCAAGAACAGTTGAGGGGTTACTCTGGGGTGTGTGTGTGTGTGTGTGTGTGTGTGTGTGTGTGTGAATCCCTCATACCTGTGGCATCAGATTCTGCATTTTAATCAGATTCCCGGTGATTGCTACGCACAGTACAATCTGAGAAGTCCTGTTTAGAAAGCTGAGCTCCAGGGCGCCTGGGTGACTCAGTGGTTTGAACTGCAGGCTCTTGATCTCCGGTCAGGTCATGATCTCAGGGTCCTGGGATTAAGCCCCATGTGGGAGTTCCCACCCAGCAGGGAGTCTGCTCGAGATTTTCTCTCCCTCTTTCTCTGCCCCTCTTCTGTTCTCTCTCTAATAACTAAATAAATCTTAAAAAAAAAAAAAAAACTGAGCCAGTTAGATTGTGTCAGGAGCACTTTAGGAGGAGTCAATATGAGCCAGGGTGTCAGGTCGCACAATTTGGTGAGAGTGGTGGCTTATGGGTTGAAGGAAGCGATGGAGGAAAACCAGGAACGTTTCAGGGTCTGGATCTGAGATGAAGTGCACATGACTGGATACACGTGAGGAGACTATGACAGCCCCTTGTTGTGAGAACGGGGTCTCCGCGGGCTTCCCAGAGCTTCACTGCCCCGCTGGAGTCACCCCACTCTTGTATTTCCCTGCAAATCTCTCTGAGCACAGAGTGCCTCTCCAGCGACAAGGCAGGGTGGCCTGGCAAGACTGCACAGTGAGGAACCCTCCCTCCCCCCCAGCTGGTTAGTCCTGGACAGGCAGGGAGCCCTCACAGGTGAAAGCCCCCAGGGAAACTTCCTTTCCCCCAGGATGTAGGGGACTGCAAGTCCCAGCCTGGCTGGGCTACTGTCTCTCCACAAGGCTTGGCCCCCCTCCCACCCCCCGCCCCACTGTCTCTGAGCTAGCTTGCACACCAGAGCTCATGCTCAGGATTCGCGTGAAGGTCACATGAGAAACTTGGCAGGAACTCGGAAAAGCGCCAAGACTCCCGCCCCCCCACTTGCACTTCTAGGAATCTGCCCTCTTGGTCATGAGCACACGGTCACTGGAGCTGCCCAAAAGTCTACGGAAGGGGGATCTGGGCCCAGAAGTGGGATTCTCTACCATGCTTCGGCACAGGTGCGGCAGTCCTGTTCCCGTCCCCCGGAAGGAGAGCCCTGGTAAGCTGGGAGAGCCAAAACACAGCAGGGCACAGAAACAGTCTCATTACACCATAAAACAACTGGGGATTCTTTTCGGGGCCTGGAAGGACACACCCAGAGCCAGTTAACCCTAGGGGATTAACAGAGGGGTCAAAGCAGTGTTTCCCAATCTTTTTTTTATCGCTCCTCGATGTCCCAACCATGAAATGCTTGCACAGATATGCTATATGTCTGTTTACATATATTGTATGTGTACCTGTGCTTCATACAAAAAGAATTAGATTTTCTTAGACCCTCAGAAATCAACTGTGACCCTTGGGGTTGATATCACCTCTGCTGAGAATGCATAGGTAAAAGCGGGCAAATGTACACCATTCTCCTTTCTACCATTATTTACTCTTTTACTTTTTTAGCATTGGGGGAGTATTTTTTAAAAAAATTTTTAAGCAATCTCTACACCTAAGCCCACAACCCCACAATCAAGAGTCACCCACTCCACCCCCCAAACCAGCCAAGGACCCCTCCCCCATTATTTACTTTTTGATTAAATTAAAAAAAAAAAAAAAGTAGTGGCAGAGACTTACAGCCCTGAGTGCATGCCTTGTACTATTCTAAGAACTTGACACATTTTAAATCATTTAACCCTCATAACAGCCTATGAAATGGATGCTGTGTTATCCCCACTTTACAGATGAAGAAATTGAGGTTCGGGAGGAGATATGTCACTTACCCAAAGTCACAGCTAGTAAGTGATGGAACCAAGACACTAACCATGGCAGCCCAGGCTGTAATAGAGCTGTGTATCTCGTTTACAATGAAAGAAGGGGGTTAAAAAAGAAAGACAGAAAAAGCAGGCTGGAGACGGGTCTTGTCTGCAAATGGGTAAATAAAGAGCAAAGTACTTTTTGAACACGAAGTAGTTTGTAAACGTGAAATTATCTTGTTTATTATGATTAGTATGTGAATATCACCACTACTGTCACATGAATAAAACCATTGCCAAGCTTGGGGATTTCATCTCAAGCCGATGGTGGCAGTGGGGACGAACCCACAAAAAGGGGGGTGCAGAATGAGAGATTCCCTTTAGTGAAGATGAGACAGAGCACAAGCAGCTATGAGCAGGATCCTGAGGGCAAAATATCCAGGCAGGTGCACACGGTTCAGCCGCCGGCAGCCCCCGCTGTGGGAACCGGGCTCCTCCCCCCTCTACCTGGCTCCCTGGAGTGTCACGCCCTCCACAGGGAGCACTCATCCAGCAGGGGAGTAGGAGGGGATCCCTAGAATACTATGCTTGGGTCCATGCACAGAGTAGGCCACTCTAGTGGAAATGAGGAAGGGGGTCCCAGACCCTATACATTCAGCCATACCCTCCTCCCCCACAAATATTGTCTCTGAATCTTTGGGATCCAAGGAACACAATTCAAAAGCCACTCATCTAGGGGCCACTGGGTGGCCCAGTAGGTTAAGTGTCCAACTCTTGGTTTTGGTTTGGGTTATAGTCTTAGAATTGATTTTCTCTCTCTCCCCCTGTCCCTCTGCCCCTCCTGTTTGTGCTTTCTCTTAAAAAATTTTTGATTGTTCATCTAGTCCAAAAACCCTTATTTTGAGGAAACTGAGGCTCAGAGAGGGGCTCTCATTTGTGTCAGGCCACACAGCCAACTGGCGACAAGTTTGGAATGCAAACGGTGTCTCTTGGCTCTGTGGTCACCAAGGTTAAAGCACAATATGACCTCCTGGGCTTTGAAAATATGCGTTGGTTTCCTTCCTCTGGACCACTTGGGTGGAATGGCTTATCTTTCTAAATTCTATCAAAATTAATCAGTCTGACCTGATTAGAATCCAACTGAAACTTGTCCCCAGGGTGAAATTCATTAGTATTTCTCTTTCATTGAGCTGTTTTTAGAATGATCTAGCACAAAAAGGAAAACGGAAACTCAGATAGAATTTCCAGGCATCCATAAGGCAGACACTTTGTATCTTTGAAGTTGAAACTGCTAAGGGTCTCACAAGAGATGGCCTGTTCCCCCCAACATCCAGTCGCTGAGGATGTATCAGAAGAACACGTTTGCTACTCCAGCCTGACATGATCTGCCCACGCTGAGACTCACAGACATCAGACAACATCTGGAATTCTATGTCACCATCAGTGTGCAGGTCCCTTCTCTCTCTTCCTGTGCCTGTACTCTTTATTCGCTGTGGTTGTCTCCTGCAGATCCATGACCCAACCTCAGATTCTTTCTTAACACAGTGGTCTAAGCAGCACTTTCCAATCGATCTGGGTTGGCCTTCAAAATGAAGTGCACTCGCTGTTTATTCTCAATCTTGTCCAGCATCCCCATTTTACAGATGAGAAAACAAAAAGTCCAGAGTGGCAAATTGCACCAAGAAATTAGCTTAAGGAATGGGGATATTAAGAATCCCCACAGACTAAAAGGGCCAGCCAAGGACTCCCCACAATTTTGTTCTCATGTCTCATATTACTGACCTCCATGTTGGTTTAGGAGGTGACTCGGGCCCCCTACCACCCAACATTGGCCCTATGTGACTGCTCCTAAATCAGGCTCTTGGCGTTGGTGTTTGATCCTATATCAGGCTTCGAAGCTGTGATCAGGCCCAAAACACAAGGCCTCAAACACAATCCACCATTACTGGTCCTTAAGTAATAGCCTCAGGCAGATAGATATTCTCAATGAGTGGGCGCTTTCCTCCATCTTGGGATTTAGGGATCTCACCTCTTTTTATTGGCTCTTTCAACTCCTGGGCAGGGGACAGTCTTGTAATCAGCATGCAACCAGAGGAAGGAGGAGAAGACAAGAGGGTGGGAGGAACATATTATTTCCACACATCCTTGGCCAAAAATAGCATATATTCATTTCGGCTCACATTCCCTCGGCTGAGATGCAGTCACACGGGCAAACCTAAGTGTAGCGGGAACTGAGGAATGGGGGCTAGCTCCGTGAGGATGGGGATGATGGCAATGATGGTGATAATGAAGGAGAGGACAAAAAAGGAAAGGAAGAGGAGGAGGGGGAGGAGGAGGAGGAAGAGAATTTTGAGCGAACAGCAAACTGTCTGTGCCGGGGTTTCCGAAATCACTGACTTGTATGACTCTCTCTTTGGTCATTTTTCCTGGTTTGAACCCCCCCCCCCCACCCAGTTCTAGGTTCCATTCCTCCGAACCTAATCCCAGCCACTAGGTCAATGTTGACCCACATCTAAATGCATGATTGGCCCAAGATGGGATGGAGTCATGATTCCAGAACCACCATCCTCCAAAGTTTAACTGAAATAGGCATGTTTTTCGGAGTAAACCTCCGACACTTAGAGTGTTATAAATAAGGCACGCCTGGCTTGTATTTTTTTTTCATGGATCTCTGTGTTATCTTCCCATAACCAGTCTTCGGATGGCATGAGACTCACTCATAAAAATAAAAACAAAGATGAATATCAGAACAGAAGGAAAGCACAATGTCACATTTAGTAGATACTCAATAAAAACATTTTTATTTATTTGAACGGAGTTACAGTGGCACCTGTTCTAAGTAAATCAGGGCACCAAGAGCAAAATAAAAACAAAACTTTTTGTGAATTTTCATTTTGCTTGGTCTTAAGCACTTCCTGTTTTGTTTTTCTTGCTTCTAAAATTATATTTTTCTGTTATAAAAACAATAGAAAATGCGGATAAACAAGAAGAAGAAAATTAAAGTAGCTCATAACTCACCAGCTAAGAATGACCACTTTTAACATATTGATGGGCATTTAGCCAGATTTTATAACCCAAAACTTAATAATAAAAAAAAGGGGGTGTGGGAGCTTTTAACAGATTTTACCTAATTAGGCAAAAGTGACCGAGTCCCATCCTGCTTCTTGAGAACTCACTAATGTTTTGCAAGCCACGCTTGATGAAATCTTTGGGCACCGGGGCAAACGCGTGACCTGCATATATTCTTAATATGCTAATTTTTGTTTGGGTTTCTGAACAAAACCCGTCTTTTAAAGGAAAATTTAACAGATTTGAAACCAGAAACCCTGTCCTCCCCAGAGGCATTAAAAAATGCAAACCGAAGGCTTCCCATGTGTGGAGGTTATTACTGATTTCCTTCCAAAAACAGGAGAAGTGTTGCGCTGGCCGAAACGCTTGAGGTCCCCGAGCCAGAAACTGTTTGCTTTCCGCGCACTCATTAACCATGGTGTGGGATCCAATAACTGCTCTAATTTCCTACTTTAAATGTTTTTCTTTCCCCTGCTTTTCAAAAATGTCTTTTTATGTCGTCCATTCACATATCCGTAGTCAGCCCCTTGCGCTGCTAGACTGGTCGCTGTCAGACACAATAAGAGACAGAAATCACCGCGCATTACAGTAGCATTAGTGTTGAAAATGGAAATTTAATTTCCAGAAATGAACCTCGGCGATAAAAGCTCCCTTTGTTGCTGTTCAGATCAGAAATGAATCAAGGCTGAAAGGAAGCTAACGTGCAATTAAAAACATCTCAAAGAAGTGTTTGTTATGTGTTAGAACAGATGCGCTGGAATGGCGTTTTGAACCCGGGGTGGGACGGGAGGGTGGGGGACTTGGGGGGGGGGGGCTCCTGGATAAATGTTTTTGATGAGAATGAAGATAATCGTGATGCCTTACATGTGCTTGGTGCTTTGGGCCTTGGTGACAGAGGCCATCGGTTCCCTGCTTAATTCAGTTCAAATGAGGGAAAAACCTCCAGTTTCCAGAGAACCACATTACCTGATGTTGAGGCATAATGGAGGCATATTTTGAAATATTGGCCTGGAGGCTCCACCCTTGCCTCCCCTTCTTCCACCCCCCACACTCCCTCGGACCACAGCGGGCCTGCCTTCTCGGTGACTGCCCTCGGGGTGCAGAAGGGAGAGAGAAGGAGAACATTCTCATTTCAAAACAGACATTCAGACATTGGAAACTCAAGACAAAAAGCAATCACTTGATAGCTGAGTTCTTAAGCCCTTGAAACGTAAGGTTTTGAGGTTTGAATATTAAAAGGTGCAGCCCTAAATGTCGGGGAAAAGGGGTTTGTTTATTTATTTAAAGATTTTATTTATTTATTTGACAGAGAGAAACACAGCTAGAGAGGGAACACAAGCAGAGGGACCGAGAGAGGGAGAAGAGAGGGAGAAGTAGGCTCCCGGCCGAGCAGGAAGCCCGATGTGGGGCTCGATCCTGGGTCTCCAGGATCATGACCTGAGCTGAAAGCAGTTGCTTAACCAACTGAGCCACCCAGGCACCCCGGGGACAAGAAGTTTAGGAGCAAACAAATTCAGCAAGGGCCATCCCCCCACCCCCCCACCCCACCCAGTGTAAGTCAAGATCTAAGGGGGCAATAAGACCCCCAGAGAGGGGAAGGGACTCCGGAGGGTAATTCCTGTGCCTCAGTTCCTGGGTTGAGACAAGGGAGGCAGCACCCCGTTTATTGTGTCCTGGTGAAAATACGAATCAGCTAAGTTTACCCTAAGTTGACTGCCACCGTCCCATGTCGGAGTAGCCGAGAGACAGTGGGGCTCTCCAGCACGTGAGGATGGAACGACCACACAACCAACCCAGAGATGAAAGGAGACCGGCTGTTCTAGACCTCACACTGAACTTGGCCAAATATTTAAATCTTTAAAATTAAGTCATAAACGTTCCCGATGAAAATGGTAGAACGTTTCTTTATCCCCTTGGGAGGGAAAAGATCTTCCTAATAATGACTCAAAGCTAAGGAGTCACAGAAAATTGACAAATTTAATTAAACAAACAAAAAAATGGCAAGTTCCAAAAAAAACAAAAAAGAAAAACACAAGTAACAACTATGTACAGGACTAGATGAGCGAAAGATCAGCCATGAGAGAAAAGCAGACAAGAATAGTAAAAATAAATTTTATTGAAAAAGTGCTTCAAGATACTGTTATTCACCTATCAGATTGGCAAAAGTCCAAAAGTTACAAAGCACCTACTGTTGTTAAGGGCAGTGGATGACAGGCACATCTCATACATTACTGGTGTGAAAAGAAATTCCACAACCCTTGCAGAGGGTAAACTGGAGTATTTATCAGAATTACTACTGCAGATACTGTCCCAGAAATTGCAATTCTGAGAACTTATCCTAGACATATAAACTCATGGAGAGAAGAGACATACACACAAAACTATCTGCATTGCAGCTGGTAACAGCAAAAAGTAGAGACAACTCATGTTTATGATACAAGAAAATACGACAAACACGTTGGTAAAATATAAAAGAACTAAGCAATTATTCTATGCACTGACATAGAATGACTGTCAAAATATATGAAAGGAGAAAGATGACGGTGCATTATTTTATGAGGAGGAGAATAGGAAAAGAAATTCATACTTTTTTGAGTGTACAGAAAGATGCTTTGGTAGATATGCAGAGATAAAAATGGATGGGGGGTGAGTAATGGGAATGAGGCAGATTGAGGAAAGGCTGAGAGAAAAACTTCTCACTGTATTTTGAAAATTAAACTCTGTGAATATATTGCTGTCCTCTAAATGTCCTCTAGTCAATGTATTACGAAGACAGTAAAGGGGCGTCTGGGTGATTCAATCAGGTTAGGCGGCCACCTCTTGATTTGGGCTCAGTTCCGGACTCAGGATTGTGAGATAGAGCCCCACATCGGGCTCCACGCTGAGCATGGAGCGTGCTTAACATCGTCTCTCTCCCTCTGCCCCTCCCCACTCTGCTCATGCATGCACAAGCACTCTCTCTCTCTCTCTCTCTCTCTCTCTCAATAAAAATAAAAAATCAGTGAAAAATCCTTTAGGAAAAACGAAGTTTTATGCCATCAAGTGGATGAAGGATGAAGATATAAATTATAATAATTTACAGAAGACATCTTTAAAAATTACATGTTTATACAACCTGAGTTTGTGGCCCATGAAATTTATATCTTTTACGGCATTATCCAAAAGAAAAACAACAGGCAGTAGTTTGGGGTCGTCAAATGTAATTGGAAGCTATTTAATCAAATTTAAAAAAAAACAAAAAACGGGGCACCTGGGTGGCTCAGTTGGTTAAGCGACTGCCTTCAGCTCAGGTCACGATCCTGGAGACCCGGGATTGAGCCCGACTTTGGGGTCCCTGCTCCACAGGAAGCCTGCTTCTCCCTCTCTCACTCCCCCTGCTTGTGTTCCCTCTCTAGCTGTGTTTCTTTCTGTCAAATAAATAAATAAAATCTTTAAAAAAAAATAAAGATTTCATCAGGCAGAACTTTCCAGAACCTTAAATAAGCTAATGAACATAGTGAGTCTCCAAGAGGGAAACTATAAAATGCAATGTAGCCCAACCTATTTGACCCAGAAACCTTTTCTTACAGAGTATTTTTGTGGAAGTGCTGCCTTATCTGAATCAGGGATCCAAATTCCTGCAGTTTGGATCAGAGATGCCTCTCTCTTCAAGAACACAATATCATCTGCTTTTAGAAGAAGGTGTGAGACCAGACTTTCCTTTCCACTATAAACAACGAGAAAACTGAAAAGAAATAAGGACGCAAATTAGCTATTTTCAGACATTGAATAACAAGCAACATAGAACTGTGTGATCTTTGAATAGTGTTGCCAGATTTAGTGAAAAAAATACATGATGCCCAGCTAAATATGAATGTTAGATAAATAATGAATATTTTAATATGAATATTTCCCATCCAACATTCGAGCTACATGTACGCTAAAAAATATTCACTATTTATCTGAAATTTGAATTGAAATGGGTGTTCTATATTTTATCTGGCAACTCTCTCTGAGAGCAGAAAGACGTAGGAAGTAAGCCCACCTTAGCTTTCTACCTGAGACACCTTCTGGCCACAAAGCAGGAAGAGGGAATAAATTAATAATAAAATATATCTGGAAAATCTCCAATTATATGCAGATTAAACAACACACTCTAAATAACCTAGGAGTCGGGGAAAATATTTGGAGAAAACTTAGAAAATGTTTTGAATTAGATGACAATGAGCATACAATATACAAAAATATGTGGCCTGCAGTTAAAGCAGAGTTTAGAGGGGAAATAGTTAGCTTTATCTGCTTGTATTAGAAAAGCAAAAAAGGGGGGCGCCTGGGTGGCTCAGAGAGTTAAGTCTCTTGCCTTCCGCTCAGGTCATGATCTCAGGGTCCTGGGATCAAGCCCTACGTTGGCTTCTTTGCTCGGAGGGGAGCCTGCTTCCCCCTCTCTCTCTGCCTATTTGTGATCTCTCTCTCTGTGTGTGTCAAATAAATAAATAAAATCTTTAAAAAAAATAAGCGAAAAGGTCTAAAGCTTATTGGAGAGGGTATGTGCTCTGGTGTGTGCTGTGACTGATGATGCAGGTCAGGGGTGGGGTAGGGATCGGACTGGATGAAAATGCCCCCCACAACAACTCTGTACTTTTCTGCTTCGTCCACTACAATGGTGCATCTCAAAGTATTGTCTTCTATTTGTTTTGCTTGTTTTCCTTCTGTCAGATCCTTTACACAGACCACTTTTCACTCTCCCACTTAATACTAAAGCAGAAAAGGATTCCTGGTTTGGGGGTACATTTTTCTGCTCTAAAAACTAAAGAAGGAGTGAAGGAAGGAAAGGAGAAGCCAGAGGATGATAGAGATAGAAGAAGAAGTTGTTCACAGAGTGATATCTTCCAAAGTGGGAGGGAGATGGAGATCCTTCTGACCATAGACCCGGAAGAGGGAGAAAGAGATTCAACCCACAGCTACTCTCCAGTATAGACAACAACTCAGCATAGACACTCCCTCCCCTAAGATCCTCAATATCTGCCAGCCATGCATGCAGAGTCCTAAACTGAGGGTAGAGAACTCAGCTACCCCCTGTGGGCACAAGAACATGAAGGAAAAGCCTCACCCCATACCCAAGTGGCCCAGATCTGAACCAGATGGAGATTTGCCCTTGAGCAGAGGCAGAAGTCAAAAATGAGTTGATATTAAACTTCCCTGTATGATTTAATTTTGAAAGGGTTCCCTGTACCAGATGACATTGGTGTTCTGCAAGATGATCTAATTGAATCCTTAAATGAACTTACCCCTTGACAAAGAGAATGTAAAACCAGAGGCATAAGATTCTGTTTCCAAAATTTTGATTTGTTAGGTTGCACAAGTTCTTTTTCTCCTCCCATATACAAAGGTGCATAAGAAAACATACAGTTTTTCCTGAAATAGTTTTCTCTGCTTTTTGTTCCTACAGAACAGTCACCTTATTATCCAGGGCTCTGTTTTTGCAGGTAAGCATTAAGGAAACATTAAATAACCTCAAAAGTTCTTCCCAGCTCTGAAGTTTTGCAAACTCTGAGAATGTTATTACATGCTCACTTCACTAGAATATATCTCTAAATTTTGGAATTTATGGGAAGAGAAGCAACACATGTGAAATAAAAAAGAAAAATGAAAAACTGAGGAAAACTGGGTGACACGATTAATACCCTTAATATGTAAAGAGCACCTACAGATAAATGGGAAAAATATGAACATAATATAAAAACACTGTCAAAAGACATGAGCAGGTGACTAACAAAGAAGTCATGTAAATGGTTTACAGATATGGGAAAACATTTGGCTTCACTACACATCACAGAAATAATTTTTTTAAGATTTATTTATCTATTTTAAAGAGAGAGAGCCTAAGTGTGAGGGGCAGAGGGAGAGGAAGAGAGAATCTCAAGCAGACTCTGCACTGGGCGTGGAGCCCTCTGCAGGGCTTGTCTTCATGACCCTGAGATCACCACCCAAGCCAAAACCAAGAGTTTGAGACCCAGCCAACTGCAGCACTCAGGCACCCCAAGAAATAGTGTTTTTATAAAAAATAATATATTTTTAACTACTAAAAGGCAGCCTATTAGATGAGTTAAGAGTATGGAGTCAGACAAGCCTGAGTTCAAATCAGTGTGAGACTTCAGACATATAATTTAACCCGTGTTTGGTTTTGGTTTCTTTTTAAAATAGACCCAGTAATTAAATGTACTTCATCTAGTTGTTAGCACTTAGCAGTGCCTGACATTACCAGAAAAATTATAGCTCAAAGGGAAGGATTTTAAAATAACAGTGATAATTCTCAGTATTTGAAAAGGTACAGGGAAATTTGTCAATTTCAAATATTCCTAGTCCACAGAGAAACTTATCAAAGTTCAAAAGACTAAAAAATGTACATAAACTTTATACCTAACGCCATTTGCAAATATAAATCTTAAAATATAACCAGTGATATGAGCTAGTGGTTACGACACAGATATTAATTATAATAATATTTATAATGCAGGCAATTTGGAAACAAACTAGATATCCAAACAACATAGAATTGGTTACATAAACCAGTCTATCCATAACACAAATTTGCTGTGTGACCATCAAAAAATCACATCAAAAAAATGTTTCAGCACATGGGAAAATGTTCACAACGCACAAGTAACAAAGGCAGATTACATATCACTAAGCCCAGTACGACCTCAATTTTGTTAAGGAAAAGAAATGGAAAAAGAGAGAGAGAGGGAGGGAGGGAAGCACAAACTGCATCCAGAGAGGAGCTACACAGGTAAATTCCTTGGAATTTAATGATTTAAAACAACATTCAAGTTATTATTGAATGTAGTCAGTCATTCAGGCAGAGCTCAGGCGGGAGGTGTTTCTGTTCCACAGCCCTCAGCTGGGGTCCCTCCCTGGTATTGAGCCGGTAGCTGCGTGCTCTGGCTGGACCCAGGAGGTTCACTCTCATGCCTGGTCCATTGGTGGGTAGTTGGGAGGCTGGTGCAGCCAGGCCCGCCCGGCTGCGTGTGGCCTCGGGGCTTCCCCACACAGTCTGTCTCCAGCTGTCTAGTCGGACTTTTCCCAAAGCAGCTGGAGACTCTGAGGAGGAAACACACAGCGCCAGTCCACGCGAAGCCTGCACCCAGGGTTGCGGAGCGTCTCCTCCCCTGCACGCCATCGGACAAAGTAGTTCCAGACCAACCCACATGCAACGTGAGGGGAGATGGACCCATCTCTGATGGGAAGAGGATCCCTAAATTTCTAGCCATCCTTAATGCATGGCAATTTCATATTCAAACAGCAAGGAAGAAACCAAAGCACGTTATACCCAGAGACTGAATTTAGTTAGGCTGAGGCTCCCGCCTCCCCGGGCCCGTTCCCTTAACCACGAAAGGACCTTCCCCCACGACTAGGCAAGAGTCTGTGCTACAAAGCCCCGCACACTGAGACGGCAACAGGTCCCTGGGTGCCGAAGACCACCATCCAGCCTGTAGAGGTTGCTTTGATGATACAAAAGAGGGTTGTGAACAGAACTGCGATTACAGGGGCACTCAGGCCGGCTTCCTGGGGCCGCTGCACCCCATCTTGTGAAAAACCCCAGTTCCTGCCTGGGCCCACTGCAGTCCTGCAGGGCAGCGGCTGAGTAACCGCTGTGCTCTGATGTGGAGAGAGGGCCTCCCAGCCGGCCTCTCCCAGAATGCATGCATGTCCTAAAACCTGGCCCATTGGGCCCAGGGCACTTGTCCGCCCCCTGCCCCAGGCATTTTTACTTGAGACACCTAGTATGTGACATGCGGACATCGTTCAGGAGTCACAAGGACGGAGTGAAGCCCACTTTCTACTGGATCACAGTTGCATTCAACCTTTGCTTGGATATTTGATGGTGGATCTCTTCTGCCCTGTGACCTAGGATCTGTCTGACAAATGGGACTTAGAACCCTGGGCGCATGGAATCCAACTGAAAATGCAGAAAATGCAAGGGGGGAAGGCTGGCCCACCAACAGGGCAAGCAGCCTTTGAAATCTAGGAACCGTGCAGAGGCAGACCAGGCTCCGAGAAATCCATCCCCACTGAGAGGCTCCTGTGAGTGGTATGGGATTCCTGGACACCGCCCTGGCCTCTGGTTCTCGCCACAAACCTGGAATGCATGTCTTCATCTGAAAAGCTTCAGGAGATTTTCCCTCCCAGATGTTAAACATGAAATGGCAGAGCTGATAGAGACAGATTTTTGCATGTGCCATGATGCTCTGCTAGAGGGGATCCTTGGGGATGGGGGTCCTTAAAGAGATATTCACGAACCACGCCCCCATTCCTCCTAAGAAAGCCCATGACCCTCTCAACAACCAGCACACACAACTGTTTTTAATTCCAGTGAATTGTTTCTTTTATCATTCATTTTGGCAGTAAAAAAAAAAAATACCCCTTTGATATGAAAGAAGGCAGGCCTACTAGAAATTATTATTAGATTAGTAATCACGGTGGTAATACCTTGGACCCAGCAAGAGTGATGGAGTGGACCCTCCCGGCCCCAAGCACAGGACTGTCAACTCTTCTTAACTCTGTCTTCGTTCTGCCCTGGGTTATAAGTCCTTATGTGTCTGTCTCTCTCCCGGCTGGAGTCGTCAGCACCCAGAAGCACAGGCCCCATCTTGTTCCCTTGTTACCTCCCAGTCCTCCACGGCACAAAGCAGAAAGTGGTGCTTAATCAATGCACCAAGTAGGATATTCAGGAAAGCCTCAATTAGCTAGAAACCTCACTGAACTGAATTTTATAAATTACCCTGTACTCCAAGGAAGACAAGACGAGTGGGAGGAGAGAGCTCAAGGATTCGATGCTTCCTGCCCTGTTCCGGCTCTTGTCTTTAAAGCATCTGTAAGGCTTGGCTTTGGATCTGCTGTGGTTCAGCTCAGTTTCCACACCCTGTACTCCCCTTCCCTGGGCCTGGAGAGGAAGTCTGAAGAAGGCCTGATTGAAACAAGTCCCTCTCTGTCCCAGAACCATGGTGGGGCAGGGACAGGGAAACAGTTTCAGACATTGAACAAATGTTATCCTGAGGCCCAAACATTCATTCATTCATTCTTCACTCACTCACTCGTTCATTCATTCATTCATTCAACCAGTGGACCTGCATCACTTACTAAGTACACTGTTCCAGGCGGTGGGAATGTAATCCCGCGGTCCCAGTGAGGAAGCCAAGCAGACAGAAGCAAGACGACTTTGTCAAGTCTCTCTAAGCGCTGCAAAGAAAAAGAAAACAGCTTCAGGGCACAGGGTGGGGCGAGGCATCGGAAGGAGACGGAGCTAAGGAAGGTGTCTCTTGGGAGGGATTGAAAGCCTTGGAGGACAGGAAGAGAGCTTGCAGAGGGAAAGGCAAGTGCACCTTGGGGGAGTGCCCGGGAAATTGAAGGAGACCCTCCCGTTAGCCAGGCTGCCCTAAGGACTTGGGATTTTACTCTGAATGAGAGGCCTTTTGTGCAGAGGCAAAAGGTGATCTGATTTGCATGGAAAAGCACCACTCTGGCTTCTTCCTGTGACTGACCGAGGGAATGAGAAGGGGAAAGGGGGAAGGCAGGTAGGAGGCTAGGAGGCTGCATGTGATGGTGGACAGGGTGTGGGGGGTCCGTCAGCTTCCAGACAAACTTTCCTGATAGAGTCAGCAGGATTAATTGGTGTGTGTGTGTGGGGGGGGGAACAGGTGACTTCACCTGTGAATCTAAGCACCTTCCCTTATAAAAATAATGAGACTATTACTGACCTAAAGGGGCTGCTGTGTTGAATCAAGAGCATGGGTGAAGGCAGATTTAAAACCTAGCAGTGCTCTCTAAACGTATCCATCAGTTTTGCGGAGGATCAGTGACGATTGTCTCAGGATTTCTTACCTTGTGGTTGAGAATCATCGTTCCTCTCAAGGGGATGATCAGAATTACAGGAGGAGCATTTTCATGGTGCAGCCTCTATGTGTGAGGGGGTCCTGTGCCCAGAGCGGTGGGCGCGGTCACAGAGCCCTCTGGGTAGGTCTCACATATGCTCCGATGGAGACCTGGAGGTTTGGAGGCACACGTGCCCACACAAGAGGATAAGGGACACGTAGGAGAAGCAGTGTCCTGTCTTACAAGGATCTCTGACCTTGGGCGTTGAGACCTGAGCTTAAAGAAATAGTATTAGGATTATTATTATTAGCATAATATACAAAGATTCACCCTAATTCTCCCTAGAAGAAAATTTAGAAGGAAATGAAGAAATTGAGTAGTTGAGTACT
This sequence comes from Spilogale gracilis, assembly GCA_004023965.1. Lineage (NCBI taxonomy): Eukaryota > Metazoa > Chordata > Mammalia > Carnivora > Mephitidae > Spilogale > Spilogale gracilis. The sequence goes on from PITA01005259.1 coordinate 59,106, forward strand.
TTTATGGTTTCTATATTAAAAGTGATATTAAATTAATTTTACAAGGCAAAGAATATTGTTTTATAAGTTCATTGTTTTGTATTTTATTATTATAAATACAGTAGACTGTATGTTGGAATCGTAGAAAATCATAATTCCTGCATATTCACGAATGGTCGACTCACTCTTCCAAGAGTATAAAATGACACAGCTTTAAAAATCACACGTGTTGGGGGTCTGGCTGGCTTGGTCGTTGGGTGTGTGACTCTTGATCTCAGGGCTCTAAGTTCCAGCCCCACATTGGGTGCAAAGATTACCTAAAAGTAAAATCTTTAAAAAAAAAAAGTGTATGTATATATGTGCCATATACATATATGTTATACATAATATGTTTGTGTATCTAGCTATCGCATGTATATAACATATACATACATGTACACACAAACACATCTATCAGTGAATCTGAAAAACAGCAGAAATGATTCAAACTCTAATCAGTCATATGGCCTGTGGTGGGTTTTTTTTCTTGTTGTTGTTTTGCTTTGTTTTTAATTTATAAAATAAAAACTTACCCACCACTGTCAAAAGGCAGTTACTCTTGTCTTCGCTGTGAAGTTCTGAATTACCTAACTCTACCACTAGGGGGTAGCATCTTCCATTATTTTCTTCAACTCTCAGGTCCACCTGGATTATGGGCACATTGGATGCACAGTTTTAAGAGTGTTGAGGAAAGAGGGGGAGATGTGTCTTATATGCCAGTTTAGTTCAGTGTGTCTCTTTATCATCTCCGTTTGAAAGATCAGGAAACTGATGCTCAGAGAGGTTAGGTGATTTACAGAAGGCCACACAGCTGGAATTATGCAGAGCCAATGCTGAAATTCAGCTGTAACTGCAGGAACCAATTTGCTAACCACAGTGCTAAATGCCTCTCTGTGTCCAATGAAATTATTTCAATCTACTGTCAAAAGAGTCCTACGGGATCGGTGGATCCAACTACTTATGTGATTCTTGAAAAGTTTTTGAAAACTACAAAGTGCTATACAGATATAAGGAGTTTTATTGGTAATTAAATTGTATCCTGTCTGTTCCAGATTGCCCCACAACATGACAAACTCCTTGAGAATGGGAAGCCCTGCTTTTCTTTTTATTTGGGGCTCTGCTGCTGGTACCCAGCACCCACTGGGCACCCCACACATGCTCACTGAAGTGTTCATCTGAATTTCTGCTCTGTGAAATCAGAGAAGCCACAATTAATTTGGTTCCACTGTATTATTAATGTTGCTGAGATTGATATCAATGCTGAATGCCAGAGAAGCATTCCAGCTGCCTGTCTTCTTGAATAGGCAAAGAAAGAGAGATGAAACAGTTTCAAGTTTCCCCAGCGAGGCCCCGACTAGCACTGATTCATGACTTCTGTTTGCACTCCATACCAGCGCGTGCAGCCCACGCGGGGAGCCACTGCTCACCAGCGGCATCTATGACAACGGCTGACGCCGTGGGGTGGCTACCAGATGCCAGGCTCCGTGCTAAGCATTTTCTATGCATGGGCTTACTTAGTCTTGCCCACCACCCTAGGAGACAGGAAGTACCAAGTTATGATCCTTATTTGATGGCTGAGGCTCAGAGACGTTAAGCAACTTACCCAGGGTCAAACAGTTGTACGGCATTAGAGCTTTGTTTCAAAGCCTAAATTGTTAATCAGGGTCAGAGCTCAGAACTTCCTGACCTCTGAACATCAAAGAGGAGTCAGTACACGGTAACCGACCAGTTGGCCAAAGTCTGGACACACAACAAGAGGCCCACGATGCAAAGAAATATACAACCCCTTAAAAAAGCCAAGGGAGGGAAAACTGATACCACAGTCAATCTCTCTCTCCCTCTTTCTGTCCATCGGGACACAGATATTTCTTCTGTATGTGGACAATTTGATACACTGAACTCAGAGCATTCTGTATGAATAGAAGACAGTGAAGCAGAAAGGCACGGAATCGCTCTCACTTCAACAAATAACAGATTAAAAAACAAGGGGCATCATTTGAGTTACTGAGGTTCCAAAGTATCTGAGGATGCGTTTACCACGGAACCAGGCCTCCACACTCTTGGGAAACAATGCCCAGGTAATTATTTTAAATGAGCATTAATTATGTCATTATTAGAAATGGGGAGAAAATGCAATTTCCTTCTGTCACTTCTTGATATCTTAACTAGAAGAATATTTGCCATGCTATTATAACAAGCCACTGTTCGCATAATGGTGCCCAGGCAATAATATAGAGACATGTACATTTTCATATGAATATATCATGCCTAACTAATGAGATTGCTCATTTCATAACTTCAGTTCCATTTTTATTATTTCATAAAACTGGAAGTCCTTATCCATTTTATGAAAAACACCAAACCTTTGTGAAATTCATTAAATAAGCATAAAAAATTCATTAAACAAGTGAATTGCATTCAGGGCTGCTTTGATGCAAATGCCCTTTAAGCAATGTAAAACTCCATATTGATTTAACCTTTCATGTTCTGATATTTCCATGTGGATATAAAAAAAAATTCTTTATTCAGGGAATGAAATTAAGTGCTGATCCCTTGATCTCCAGCTGGGCAAGATAGATTGGTCAATTTAAGTAGTGCCGCTGATCAGCAAACAACTGAATTTAAAAGTATTAAGGCATGTCGATATTTTAAGTATTGTCACCTGCACATCAAGCAACGGGGAAAAAAATTATTATTCCAGCTCAATTAAGTTTGTGTTTGCTGTCGAGCTGACCTTGAAAGGGCTAGCCCATTGGGCCACGGCTTTGTGCCCTTGGAAGTTGACAAGGGCAAGGGTGGTAAGGTGTAAGTCACCAACAATAGCCTGCATATTTTGAATGGTGTGGTCAGAGCAACCACAAAATAATTAGCCTGGAGACACAGTCCCCATTGGTTGTGTCCCCTCATTAGTGAGCGACATCCACTAGAACAAACATGAGTTCAGAGGAGGAGGAAGGGGTTTGCCCCTCACCCAAGAAATGCTTCTGGGAGCCCTCATTAGGCAAAGAGCATGAGACAGGTTTTAAAGGACTTGAAGCCTCCATAGGCTCCTGGAATGCATCGAACCATTCATTCATGTATTCATTCATTCATTCATTCATTCAAACAATATATATCAGATGTCTACTCTTGTCAAGTAGGTGCTTGAGGCTGGGAGTATAAATGTGAATGACAGACCACAAGTGGGCTTTGCAATGAAGAAGCTGCTCTCCAAAGTGCCCATGTAGCTCTGTCAGTGCAGCATCCGACCCTTGATTTTGGCTCAGGTCATGATCTGGGGGTCATGAGATCAAACCCTGCCTCAGGCTCTGGGTGCCATGCCTTGCTTAGGAGTCTCCCCCTATCCCTCTGCCTCTCCCCTTGCTTATGTTCGCTCTCTTGCTCACTCTCTCTCAAAATAAAAATAAATATATCTTAAAAGAAAAAAAAAAAGCCACTCTCTTAAAAAAAAAAAAAAAATCCGGTCCACAGTGTTAAGAGGCCTGAATTGAATCTCAGCTCTGTTATTTACCAATTACGTTGCGTGGCCTTAAGCAAGCAATTCAGTCTCTCTCAGCATCAGCAGCCTTGTGTTACTTCTTCATGAGGCTGTTGGACCAAGTAAATGAGATATTGCATACAAAAACCCTCAGCAGAATGGATGGCAAGCAGAAAGTGTCTGATAAGGGGCGATCATGACCATCATTCTCATCACTGGTGCTATTTCAATCTGAACTTCTGACGTTACAGATAATGAAACTGTGATTTGGAGAATAGAGCTCACATGAAGAGTGGAGAGCAGACTGGGGCTCAGAGGAGACTCTTTTTCCCATGCCAAAAGCAGCCCCCACAGCCACCGGAGCTAGAAGCTCCGTAATCAAAAGGACTCTTGACACAGTGGCTTTTGTGACTGTAAAATATAGGACTGGATCTGTTGAGGCTTCAGGTGAGGCATGATCCAGGAGCCCAGGCTTGTCACCAGGATCCAGCTTCTTTCTCTTGACTTCCCTGCTCCATTTGTTTGGTAAGGACCCCAACATCAGCCAAGCACTTCCTCTCCCAGTCCCAAGATGGCTTACAGTAGCTTGGACAGCTTCCTGTTTGTTCATGCCCCTGAGGGGAAGAAAGAATCTCTGTCTCAGCACTCCCAGGTGAAACTTGAAAACCAACAAGATCGGACCAGATGAAATCATGCATTCACACCAGCATTAATACCTGGAGCCAGTAGATGGAACGGAATGATTGGCTTAGCTTGGTCTCACTCTTATTCCTCCTTGGGCAAGAATTCCTGCCCGGAATCACAGAAATCAGGGGCTGTTGGGAAAGTGCGGGACAGCAGGAAAATGCTGGCCATATCCTCACAAGGGTCCTCACATAAACCCAAAGTCCACACGCCACTCCAGGGAGAGGATTCCACCATATCTAACTAGAATTCATAAAAGCAATGATGTAAGAAAGAGTGAAGTCTGCATTCTTATCAACACACAGTAGAGTGTGAGCTTCAGAAGGGCGGAGATCACATCTGTCCTCCTTCTCGGGCCTCTCTCCCCAGGGCATGGCGCTGTGCGATGGGGGCCCTTGAGTCACGGTCACAAGCGTCAGACAACTTGGCAGGAGTCTGAAGCCCAGCCCTACCCCTTACACATGTGAATTCTCATGTGAAAGGGAAAAAAGTCAGGATCTATCTACGGAGCATTGTGAGAGCATTGTGAAGGACTACCTGTAAAGTGAGTAAAAGAAATCTGGATAGGAAGTCTTTGAATAATCTTATGTATTATTATTGTTATTGCTAAATACTGCCAGACTCCCATCTGTACCTTCAGTGAGGTTTCACAGTGAACATGTTCATCCAAGGATGTCACTGCCTCCAGGATGTTCCATACCTCTGTCACTGATGGACCCCTCGAGACCCCAAAGCCACCTTCTCTGTGGACCCTTTCCTATCACCTAATACTGGAACCACCACCACCACCACCCCCGGCTTTACACTCCCCCAGACCTTTCTCTCCCCTCTCTTTAGGAGCCCTTGACCTACTATTTGTCTCTTACTTTGCTAGAGGCACTCAGACAGAGAATGTTGAGCTCAGTTCCGCCCATAGATTGACCTAATTATGGTACTTTGGTCAAACACCTGGGGCAGCAGGGAGGGGACCCAGTGTTGGAATCAGGGTGCAGATGTATCTAAATGTGCAGGGCTCCCTTGGTGGCACAGGCTAACACCCCAACTCGAACTTGTTAGCAGTGCGAATGGAAAGAAAACGCTTAGGATATGGTGGTCACAATGGCGGGGTCATGTTCTCGGTGGAAAGAGACTTCCAGACGTGGAGACAATTAAGATTTTTGTAATACCAAAGGACTCAGGAACGTGTAGAGATGCTATGCCAAGCAGAAGAGAATGGGGCTTGCACTCCCTGGTGTCCCCAGGTTCCCTGGCCGTGGAGGAAAACATCTGCATGGAGGGAGGGCTTACCAGGTGTAGGGAGCTCCATATACCATTGAACCAGGCCAAGGTGAGTCCCCTTCTGGCTCTCAGCTCCCCTGATCCTTCTGCAGCCTCTTGCCCCTTCCCTGCTACCCCATAGCATCACATTCTTGAATTGAGGGACAGAGTGAAAGGAAGGCTGATTTTTCTAGGCCCAAGTCTCTGAACCTGAGTTCTTACCAAGTATTTACTGAAATAGCTCTAGGAGACAGGTACCATGACCTGGCTCATTTGAACAACGAAGAAACTGAACCATAAGGATCAATGAAGTGACTTGTTCCAGGTGAAGAGTTAGTGACCCTGCTTACAGGATTCCGGACTCCAAGCCCTCCACCTCCAAGCTACGGTGCCCTATTATGGTTGCACATGATTGAAGGAAGGGTAAAACAGCCGACACTCGGGGGACGGGATTACTGCTGGACCTGGTGCACAGCTGGTCAAGGCTGAACAACGGACCCAGGGATTCATCTTCTGCTCAGACTTACACTCAGCAGGTAGAGTTCACTCTGTTACGACAAAGAGAGTCTCCTGGGGTGGGACTGTGTCTGAGTCACAATTTCTGCATTTTGCATCTGTGACTCTAGCCCGTGTCCAGTGCCTGCACGCAGAGGGCAGTGGGATGGTGCTCGGCAAGAAGGGGCTGCCTGAGCCACATGGCCGAAGTGGGTGGAAGAGCTTTGGGGAGGCACTGATCGGATAGGACCGTAGATGTCCAAACAGCAGCTGAACTCCCAGCTCCCCCACGTGTGTGCGGTAAATGGAAAGGATGAAATATACATGGCAAACCTCCAACCTTAAAAAAAAAAAAATGATGAGGTGCAAATAGTCACCAGGGCTATTTGTCATCTTTAAGTCTGCTTAACAATAAGTATTCCTGCTCACTGCTGGGAAGAATAAAGCAAGGGACGGGAAAGACAGAGCCGCACGAAGAAATATATGTATATTTATGACATATATATGCATATATGATATATACGTACAGCTTCTGCTGCTGGTAACACATGTTGCAGGCAAGGCATGGCCAACGAAGCAGGTTGTCTGTTTGGAATCTTAATAACTATGGGATGCAAAGCCCCTGCCGGCATTACTCATCCCTCTCTGCCCTTAGTGAGCTGTGTGACTTTGGACACGTGGCTCTCCCTCTCTGAGCCATCTTTCTCTGTGATTGGGGGCAAGGGCAGCTAATAAGCAGTGGTTTTTAAATGATATTCTGCTGAGCCCTTAGGCACCTCTCAAAAGCCCTGGTAGGAGGAGGGTTGGGCGCTCAGTGGGTGGGGTCCTGAGCTACCTCCCCCCAGCTGGCCCCCACTTTAACCAGAGCATTCTACTTTTATCTCTTTCATAATCAGAGTTCTGCATAATATTTTGTGGGAAGAAACAGCTCTGAGACAAAAATGAAAACCACTCTGTCTGTCGACCGAGCTTGGAGGTCTTCCAGCTCTCACATCCCAGCAGTCCAGGGAGATAATTGTCTCAGTTTCCAAGATTTTCAGCCTCCCAAATGATTTGGGCACCAACGGGAAACCACACCCAGACACCTGTCTGCACTGCCTGCTGGGGGTACCAGGTGGCTGGACCCTCCCCCCGCCAGCCCCAACAACAAGAGCTCCCTCTCCAGAGTGTGAAACCCATCAGGAAGGGGCAGGACCTCCCCAGACACTGCCTCCTTCCTATCTTTACTGTTCACAGTCCCCCGAGAAAGTGGGGAGCCCTTGCAGGTAAGATGCGGTGTCCTCTCCCTCTGGGCTAAATGGTTTCATGGTAATCTCTTGGTGTCCATGAGATTCAAATAGAGCTTCCAGAGGCCTGGGTAAAACTATCCATTGGAGTTCATAACAACGGTTAACAAACACTGTCTTCTCCATTCTGCTGATAAATTATGCCTTTCCTGATGGACATTTGATTGTAAAGGCCCTTTGGACTTGAAGGCATTTCACTTAAAACCATTATTAGATTTTCGTTTAGCTCTCCCTTGGCATCCCCCCCCAAAAAAAATAAGGCCCTCAGGTACCTCTGAGATATTTAAGTACACGTTTTCTTCCGAGACCACCTTCACACCAAAGGCAAATACTTTAAAAGTTGCTTTGTAATATTAAAAATGAGAGAGAAAGAGAGAGGGAGGGAGGGAGATGCGTGTGAGAGAGAACCGGGTAGGTTTTCCATGATTACTAATTTAGCAGACTCTCTGTTATGTTTTATTGATAGTTCCAAACATAAATTTGCCTTTGGTATACTTTGCTGTTGATGCCTAAAATAAGACATGTAAGAACACATAATCCTATGCCTACGGCTTTTCAGAATAACGTACAAAGGCTCTTTGTGGCAACCAAAGCAAGAGATGTTTAAATGGAGAGGAGTGGGGCTCAGGCAGCTCTTCAAATTTGGGCAGAAGGAGAAGTTGCTTGCTGCTCACTGGTGTATCTCTCAAAATCCCAGCGTTCATGCAGTTTTAAATACAACATTTCTTCTGGTTTATTCTTGAATTAGGAATCCTGATCTGCCCAAATTTTGTTATTTGCAATTGAAGAATCGTGTGTGTGTGAGGCCCCAAGTTCACAGGAGAAAAATAATACATATTGCAACCTTTAATGCAGTGGGTATTCGTGAATGCAGTAGGCTGAGGATCCCAGCATAATACGTATTACAAGATGCCTTTACGCGCTCAGAGAAACACAAAACTCCGTGCACGGAGCCCATAAAAAGCAATCCCTTTAAAGGGTTTGCTGTTAGGGTTCCCTCGTCTTCCTTTTTAAATCATGAGGGGCCAAGGGATAATCTGATCTATATATTTTATCTTCCAAATACTAATGGGCTTGAAAACTGGGTGGAAGATGGGACAGCTGATTAGCAGGGAAGGTCATGATGTCATCAGAGGCACTATTTATAAAGAAATGATCTCAATAAAATATTTTATCCACGAGGAGCGCCGCTGTGATGGTGATGGCCTCTGTAACCGGAAGGTGTCAACACCACAGACCATCTTCATCCTGGGACATAACACTGCCTTTTCACAAAGGACGTGTTCGCACTCAAACCAGTGGGTTTTCTGCCGCTCGCCAACCGTTGGGGACCCAGGCAGTTGGGAAGACCTCAGTCTGTGGTCCATCAAGGTGAAAGGCAGAGAGGGTCTGCTCTCCTGGCCCGGTTCTGCGGGCAGGAAGACAGGGCAGGAGCAGAGAGATCCAAAGCCATCTCTTAGTATTATTTTAAAGGAGACAAAGTATCTAATAGTGCGCTCTAGGCAAACACACTCTGGGAGACAGATCAGCTTAACTCCCTGGTATCCTGGAGCACAAAGCATTTTAATAAAAAAAAGATTTTGGCTGCTGCAAGGGTCTGAATCACAGGCCTCTTTCAGAGATATGCATCCTCAAAGAGAGGCATTTGGTAGCATATCTGAGGTGCAGTTGAGCTCCCTGGCCTCTCCTCCAAGTTTTCCCCCTGCTCCTCACCCTGAAACTCTCCCTCAGGCCCTAAGAGGCCAACTGGAGAGCAAAGAGGAAGCCTCCTTTCTGTTCCCTTGGCAGCCATGACTTGCCTTCCCCAGGCAGGCGAGCCCCAGAGGTACCCCCACACACCGCTGGCCCAGGTTCTAGCCACAGCCTGGTCCAACCTCTCCACTCCCCACACAACGACCCGCACCCCCACCACAAGTCGGGGGCAGGCTCTGTTTCCAGCCCTAGACTTTTCTGCACTGGGAGTTCTGAGTTCTTGTCAGCCCCTTTTCTCGCAAGCTTCTTTAAGCTGCTTGCAGGCTGAGAGGGAGAGCAGGAGTTCCAAGGGCCGTAGATGCCTACTCTCTCATTGCAATCAGTGTTTCCTGTGCTCCCACAGCTTGCAAGGTGTGGATCTGGGAGCAGTGAGATCAAAAGGGTCCAAAAGGAAAAGACAAAGGAGAGTCTGCACATAGGCCCATTGGTTCCTTCACTTGTTTTTGGAAGCGTTTCTATGTATCACATCATTTCCTACCTAATAGTGAATGACTGAGTGACCCTGATTCCTAGTTTCCTGGAAGGCACCTAATGCCATCAGAACAGAATAAACATAACAATCAGGGGCTAGGAGAAAAGAGGGGCTTTGCTTTTTTGGTTTTTGTTTTTGTTTTTAGGTAAACACTTCTTGTGGTGTAAATCAACCCAGTGTTATTTGCAAGGAAATCTGGATATGCCACAGCAGTGCAGGTGGGTCCCTTCCAGAAAGTTCAAGAAAAAAACGTGGAAAATGATACATTTAAGAGCAAATCCTTTGGGGGTACCTGGCTGGCTCTCTTGGAAGAGCATATGACTCTTGATGTCCGGGTCATGAGTTCAAGCCCCATGTTGGGTGTAGAAATTACAAAAAATAAATTAATAAATAAATGTTAAAAAAAAAAAAAAAAGAGTAAGTCCTTTTAAACCAAGGACCCTTTGTTTGCTGGACACTGTGATGATTTGGAAGTTTAGGGCTAACTAGTTAATTCCACCTGTATAAGAAAGTAAGATGGATAGAGAGGAGGAAGGAAGACAGAACAAGCAGGTAGGCCGGAGTCCGGTCACTTCTGACACCCATAAATGCATTATGTGAATTCATCATTTTAACCACTAACGCTTTTGCTGATCCTTGCAATCAGCTTGGAAGCAGATCCAGGGTAAGGGTGAGGTAGCTAGGGGCCACATTTAAGGAGGTGCTCATTCTCAAGGTCCTGCAAGTATAGTCAGCACCTGACCACGGGTTCCCCCTCAAATTCTGCACACAATTGCCCCACTCCAGAGGTTCTGATTTCATTGGTCTAGGGATGAGCCTTGGCACTGAGACATTTTAAAGTTCCCCAAATAATTATAATGTGCAGCCAGTTTTGAGAACCACTGATGTTAGGAGTTAGTCGGACAGTTACGGAGTCAAAGCCAGGGTCCCCAGCAAGATGGCTAAGATCAAACAACACTGACATTCTGCATATGCCCCCAGACATCAGCAAAAAAAAGACCATTAGCACATGGACATGAACCTAATAAGTAGACAGCTAAGCGACCAAAGCCCTGAGGGGCACAACTCAGCACACCCTGATTGCTTAGGATAGTTCCGCAAATGAGCTCATAAAAATCCCTGAGCTTCAAAACTCCCAGGGGCAAACTCCCTCAAGCCCTTCTCCCTTTCCGGGAGCTTTGTACTTTTGTTCAATAAACTTTGCTTTGCTGCCCACCACACCACTCTTTGGTCTGCCTCTTCGTCCTCCCAAGCGGCATGACCAAGAACCATGGGCACTAAGGGGACACAAATCCTATAAGAGCAGTTCTCCCCAGGCAGGGCACTGTGAGCAGAACTGTTAGTGACCAAATAGTGACACTTAAAGCAGCGATAGGTGCTCAGATTCTCTGTATGCACTTGGCTCTGTTTGGGGCAGCTTTGCCAGTTTCCGATTTCCCTTTTCTGCTGATGCCGCTCCTGATCGGAACAGCCTTTGGGAGGACTTCCAGACCCTAGCTCGCTTAATTCTGGGGACAACTCTGAAAAACAGGTATTACCACTTCCTTTGATGAAAAGGAAACCAAGGCCCGGGGAGGCTATATCCCCCTTGTCCAAGATGCACACAGAAAGGAAATGGGGTGTAGTATTCCACCCCGAGTTTGTCTTTTTTCAAAGATGTGCTCTTCACCTCTCACCAAGCTACACCCACTACTCTCTCCTAGGCAAATAGTCGCCTGTATCAATGACAAACATGGCTCTGTATCTATGATCTGGGAGCAATTTTACTTACAAAAGTTCCCTCGTGCTTGACCAGGAGGAAATCAAGCCACTGTTTGGCTTTTTACCTCTAGTCACTAGAATTGGAAAGTGTCCGGCTCTATAGGCCAAGTCTGATTAAGGTTGGATCTCTGGCTTGCTTCTGACTCCAGGGGGGTGTGGCGAGGTATCCCATGATGTCCTTCCCAGGCCTCCAGATGACGGCAAGTGAAGCAAATGGGATGCTAGGTCCATGTTAATTCTCCACACTCCAAAGCACTCGGCCCGCGGCAGCTAACCCACAGAAACACATAAGGAACTACGTACATGAGCCCTTGGGATGACAGGTCCCTTTGACTAAGGGCCAGAGGACATGCTAGGGAGGTGTCCTGAGAGAATAGTGTTTGGTTTCCTGACAGGCACAGAGGATGAAGGGACCAGAGCAAAGGCAACCTCAGTAAGCGTGTCTTTGAAAGTCAACACCATTACCGCAAAGAACGCAATGTCCCAAGACCTTATACACTTGGGTTGAAAATGGGATGAACTGATGTTGGAATCGTCACCGTTTGCCTTCTCCACAGTGCCAGCATGCAGCCATGGAAATACCTGTTCGTTCTGTCCCTGCAGACAGCATCACTCTTGTGCTCAAGATCTTTATCGGTCCTCCACCATCTACTAAGCCAAGTACAAGTTCAGGTTCTTCACCTATGGCTACATGAACTTGGGCAAGACCTCAACTTTCTGTAACCACTGTTTTATTGTTAATAATATGGGGTTAATAACAATAGCAAATACTTGTAGTAGATGGATTACAATGCAGTTTTGTAGCAGCTTCCTTTCAGAGGTGGAACCTATTTCCCCCATCCCTTGAACATGGACAGACCTAATAAAATGGTGAGTGTGTGCCGACTCTAGACCTAAACCTCAGAAGCTTTGCATTCTCCTGCTGCGACCTCAGCATCCTGCCACTTATACAGAACAAGCCCAGACTAGTTGCTGAACGGAGAGGAAAGTATTCAACAGAACCTGTCTGGCTGAGGCCTTCTTAGACCAGATCTGTGAACCTCTCTAGACTCTTGCTAAATAATAAGTGATTGTTATTTTAAGCTACCAAGTTTCAGAATTGTTTGTTACACAGTGATAACTGATCCACTATCTCATTGAGTTTTATGGTTATTAAGGGAGAGAATGCATCCAAAGTGTTTAGAACAGGGTAAGTGCTCAATAAATACCAATGAGTACTAGTAATCAGACTAACCCTAGAAGCACTGACTGAAGAAAAAACTCTGAACTCTCGTAATGTTCAGCATGTCCTGTTATCTGACAGTAACACACCCAGGGATTCTCCACACATGCTTTGCACATCTAACATCCTAAATCTGATGATACCCTTCCCCTTACCTAGAATGTTCTTTACTGCATTTATACCCTCCAAATCATCTCTAACCTTAAATCCCTAGCTGAAACGCTACCAGCCCCCCCCCCAAAAAAAAACTTTCAACAATGACCATCAGGAGAACCAATTTCTCATTTTTTCTTTGTGTCCTTAGCACTTTGATGACACATCATAAGATAATCCTTTGTCTCGTTTCAGAATTATGTCTGTCTGTCCCACATGACTTTGGGCTTTCTGAAAGCAGACTTGGGGGCATGTTCACCTCTGCTATTCTCCAGCGGACCTAAATCAGGAACAGAAAAAAAAAAATGGGGTGCCAGTTGGCTCCAGCCAGTTGCTAGTCTTCCAGGAGCACTGAGTTGAAAATTGGGTCCACCTCAATTCGTGAAGTTTTCACCTACACGAAGTGCGAAAAGGGCAACATCAGACCAGGCACTCAGATGCTTGCTAATTATGTTCAGTTTTAAAACTCCCTATTGGAGGGAAGGAAAAAGAAAATAAGATGAAATCACAGAGGGAGACAAACCATAAGAGACTCTTGATCATAAGGAATGAACTGAGGGCTGCTGGAGTGGGGTGGGGGGGGTAACAGGATGATGGGCATTAGGGAGGACACCTGAGGTGATGAGCGCTGGGTGTTGTATACAATAGATGAATGACTGGACTCTAACTCTGATAGAACAAGACACTGTAGTTAATTAACTGAATTTAAATAAAATGAAATATTTTATAAAAAATTAAACAATAAAAAAACCCTTCCGTATTTGAAAGAAACAACGATACCACACTACATTACTCTCATATGTCTAATCATTAGCTCCTCTGACTCTCAGGACAACCTAGTTTTATTATTCTCTGCTTTACAGAAGAGGCTAAATGGCTCGGCTAAAGACATTCAGTTAGTCAGAGGCAGAACCCAAAGTGGAATGTGGATCGCCTGCCTTTTAACACAAGGCTTTTACTGTGGGATATGAATTGTCCTAATTGACATCATGGCCCCAAGTTTATATTTTCATGCACCATGGAAATTCACTTCATTATGTAAATTGGAATGTTTATGTTTAAAATACGGAAAAGTACAACATAGCCACAAGCACGCATGCACACGTGTGTGCATGCACACAACAGAGGGATATAAAAAACAATCCAAGAACTTGCTTTTAGTTCTTTCCTCCCATAATTTCCTGCCATAATTCTCCATGTGGGTAAGTGGGCGGGCGTGTGCTAGCCGTATTGCTATAATGACATCAGAAGGTCACAATTTAGCGACGGATTTACTCAGCGCAAAAATGAAGATTGTATTTCTCATACAGCAGTCTTGGCTGGGGAATAAAGGCGTCCTGGTAAATCCAATGTTCTGGTTAATAAAAAGTGACTGCCTGGAATATTATACAGTCGTGAGCAGCAATGAATTAGAGGTACTCACAAGAACGTCAACGGGTCATAAAAACAAAATGCTTCATGAGAAAAGAAGGGAAAGACAAAACCTTCAGGACTGCCCAATTCACATAAATTAAACACACATACACAGACCACATTACACCATTGACAGATAGAGCACCTTTGTGCTTATGGGGGAAGAAGAGTGGAAACGGAAATCATCATAAAAGGAAGTAATAGGGGCTCAGTCGGTTGAGCATCAGACTGTTGGCTTTGGCTCAGATCATTATCCCAGGGGCCTGGGATCCAACCCCCAAGGCGGACTCCATATTCAGCGGGGAGTCAGCTCCTCCCTCCTCTCCTTCTGCACCTCCCCCTGCTCGCGCTCTCTCTCTCTCTCTCAAATAAATAAATAAATACATTTTTAAAAAATGGAAGAAATTGGGCACCTGAGTGGTTCAGTGGGTTAAGCCTCTACCTTCGGCTCAGCTCATGATCTCAGGGTCCTGGGATCAAGGCCCGCATCGGGCTCTCTGTTCAGCAGGGAGCCTGCTTCCTCTTCTCTCTCTGCCTGCCTCTCCACCTACTTGCAATCTCTCTCTCTGTCAAATAAATAAATAAAATATTTTTTTAAAAAAATGGAAGAAATTAAGTTAGCAAGAAGGGGCTTCACTCAGGGCACCTGGGAGGCTCAGTCCTTTAGCGGTGTCTTTGGCTCAGGTCCTGATCTCAGGCTCCTGGGATGGAGCCCTACATCAGGCTTCCTTCTCAGAGTGGAGCCTATTTCTGTTTCTCCCTCTCCTTCTGGGCCTTCCCTCTCTCTCCCTCTCTCTTAAGTAAATAAATAAAATCTTTAAAAATAAATAAATAAATAGATAGATAGATAAATAAAAACAGGGCTTCACTCAAACTGTGATGATAATTGGCTAAGAACTGAAAAGTGTGAGTAGCCTAAATCCATGGTAGGGGTCCAAAATTTATGAATTAAAAATTAATTAAATTAAAGTTTCTGTAAAAACTAAAGTGAATTGGGGCGCCTAGGTGGCTCAGTTGGTTAAGCCACTGCCTTCGGCTCAGGTCATGATCCCGGAGACCCGGGATAGAGTCCCACATCGGGCTCCCTGCTCGGCGGGAAGCCTGCTTCTCCCTCTCTCATTTCCCCTGCTTGTGTTCCCTCTCTCGCTGTGTTTCTCTCTGTCAAATAAATAAAATCTTAAAAAAAAAAAAAAAACTAAAGTGGATTTAAAATGCACAAATACCGCAACTGTCTTCACAAATATTTTCCCCAAACCTACTATACTGTGGAAAATAATTTTCTCTGCCTGCCATTCCATAAATACATACAAAACACATTTTATGGCCCAGGTGTTGGGAGCATAGAATAATGCGGAATCCCAAAGAATGGCTAATATTTATTGAGCATCTATGAAATGCTAAGTTCTGCCCAAGGTGTGTTACATAGATTCTAATTAATTCTCATAACAGAAAAGCAATTATTTTCCTCTTTTTATTTTTTTAAAGATTTTATTTATTTATTTGACAGAGAGATCACAAGTAGGCAGAGAGGCAGGCAGAGAGAGAGGAGGAAGCAGGCTCCCCGCCGAGCAGAGAGCCCAATGAGGACCTCCGATCCCAGAACCCTGAGACCATGACCCGAGCCAAAGGCAGAGGCCTTAACCCACTCAGCCACCCAGGCGCCCAATTTCCCTCTTTTTAAAGATAAGGAGGCTAAGGTTCCCAGGTCAAGAAGTTTATTCAAAGGCACGGCTCCAAAGTGACAGAGCTGGAATCCAGACTCATCCCTTTGTCCACAAAACCCAAGCTCCTTCCATGGTGTCACACTCTGTACAAGCTGGTCTTGGGGCAAATTGGAGGTAGAGATATAAGACATGCATTCTTGTCTCACCGTAGCTCAGTGTAATTATGAGAAACACAATAGGGACTGTGAGCTTCTTGAGGGCACACACCGGTTCTCAGTCATCCCTACAGTGGCAGGGTTCAATTTTGGTACATGTGCTGCCGAAGCAAGCACCGATGGTGGTGTTCAGCCCAACATCCGACTTCACAGTCTTGTCAGATGAGAAAAGGAACTACCAGCACTAAGAACAGAAGTGTGCTTTGCCGGCTAAACTCTCTACTGACCAGCTTTCCAAAGAAGGCGTCTTTCATTGCATTTATCCTCATATATTGAGACCAGGAAGCTGTACAGACAACCACAGATGCCAGCACTTAATTGGAATCTCATAATACAATTAACCACGTGTTGGCATGGCCCAGAGAATTTTCTTACCTGCTGTCCAGAGTTGGAGATTATGTGGCTTCTTCTATTTAAATAGAAGGGTTTGAATCCAGTTACCACAACCCACTTTCGAATCGCCATCATCATCCCCGTCACCATCATACAATGACATCCTCCTCCCCGTCAAACATATTCTACGTGCCAAAGCCTGAGCTAGGCATTTCACGTGAGTCCTGTCATGGAACAAACTTCTAAGTTAATGCTAACATTCATCCTATTTTACAGATAAACAAATTAAGACTCAGAGAAGTTACTTGCCCAAGACTGTGTGGTCTTGGATAGTGGCAATAGGATGGTATGTTAGTTGGGATAAGTTAGAACGTGTTTCAGTGACAAACATCTCCCAAATCTCAGTGGCTTAACTTTTGCAAAGTTTGCTACAGAGCTGAGAATCCCCAAACCTGCAGTGACTCCAGCATCCGGTGGCTTTACTACATCATCAAGGGTTCTGCGCATATGCAGAGGCAAAGGAAGAGAAGAAGGAACATCTCGTACAGAGACTTCTCCTGGCCTCCACTCACAAATGACTCACATCACTTATTCTCCTGCTGCCTGAACTAGTAACATGGCCCTATATGACTGCCAGGAGGCTTGGAGATGTTCTTTCTAGCTAGCATGCCCAGGAAGGGAGGGAGGGAGAAGTGTATACAGGTAAGCACCAGAAACATCTACCAGAGATAGGGACTCTGAAGGCATCTTAGTTCCTGGAGAGACCTGAATCCACCATGGATGCAATTTTGGCTTCTTGAACACTTCCATGGGAGTGGAACTGTGCCCTGTTCCCTGTGCCCTATCATGCACTGTGCTCTGACCTTGTGCTCAGGTGCTTCCAAGACCACTTGCATGCATTGTCCTGTACCCCCCACAATAACATCATAAGATTGACCCTATTATCTCCGTTTTATAGATGAGGAAACTAAGACTCAGAGGCTAGGTGACTTTTCCCAGCTAGAGCTGGGACCCACAGAAACAGTCTTCTACCTCCCAAACCAAACTCCAACCAGTAACATCACCAAATTGTTGCATTCAGTCGTCTGTTACTTTACAAAATACGTTCAAACGTGCTCTGGATTTCGCATTCATGATAGTCCTCTGAAGTTGGTGAGTAACCCCTCCACTTCACATGTGAGGATTCTGGAGCTCAGCAACTTTAAGTACATCACTCAAGAGTTCATAGAGCCAAGTCCATCCAGGGGCAGAAAGGAAATACCCTCCAAGGAAGAGTTCCAAGTCTAGGAGAAACAAAAGGTAGTAGGCCCCCCAACCTCATCTTGGCGGCCCAATCCCTGGAGGGAGGGAAGGCAAGAGGAATTCCAACCCCTGCAGAGTTCATGCTCTTAAATACTTATAAAAGCTTTAAGATCCAGACAAAATCCAGACCTAAGTGCAAAGGTTACTGGAGTTGGGATTTTATTGCCAGATGTAAATCCATCTTCTCTAAGACCCGCTCCAGGTCCCTTGTGCCTCACTTGAAATATTTCATGTGCGCTGAATGGATTTGTTGGCTCCCTGTTGCCTTCGTAAATTATGAAGTCCAAGTTTCTTAGGGCCTGGTTCCAACAGGGGTGGCTCTATCTGCCCCGCTCCAAGCACCAAATGCAGGACAGCTTTGCTTCATTTGTAGGGGTTGCTCTGATTTACTCTTTGACCCACCATTTTGGACTGAAGGGGGAGGCTTGGCTCACAACAGGTCCCCTGAACCCAGAGCTGGTTGGTCCAGCCACAAAGATATTGGACCTGAAAGGGACTGGGCCAATTAGATAATCTGTCTCTCTCTCCTTTTCTCTCATATAAGAATATGACACTTAGCTGTTGGAGGCCAAGACTCCTTAATGGCAGCCCCTTGGAGAGAAAGTCCCCAAATTCTCTTGCTCTTGATCTCTAGATATGGGTCCCCAAGTTTGGATAGCTAAGCCCTTATATCCTACTGTCCTTTTACCTTTTCATCCCACCTAACTGAGCCAGGGTCAATCTCTTGCAGCAGCCAAAAAGAATCTTGACAGCTACGTGTCAATCCACCCAACCTCGAGACAGAGACACATCATCTTCAGCCTTCCCATCACCCATGATCCACTGTTTGATACTTCTTCCCAAAACTCAGCAATTTCACCTGCTTTCTTTTGGAGCCCCCATGGAATGGTACAGGTGTGGGGGGGTGAGGCAGAGAAGGAACTGAGAGTATGCGCCTGGGCAAGAGTTAGAGTTCTAGGACATTTGACATCTCCTCAGCATCCTTATGCATGACACCACTAGAACCCAGAGTCACCAATCATAAACTCAGTGGGACCCAACCTCCTTCGCAGTCTGCCCCTGATCGCCATCTCTTGCTGCATCTCATTCATTCCTTCCCATCCATCCTACTATTCTGATCCCTAAATAGCTCCTTCCATGGCTCTGCATATACCATTTCCTCTCTTACCTGGAACACCCCCTCCTTCTTCCATTAAAAACCCAGCTTGTCTGTCACAGCCAGATTTGTTCTCGAAGTTCTGCACACAGCTAAAAGGCATGATTACTTAATTAGTTATCCCCATTGCCCATGATGCTTATGCTCCCTCATTGCACTTAACATGTGTTGTATTATTATTATCTGATTTATTTCATGTATGTGCCCCCCCATTGGATTAGGTGTCACTTAAATATGCCCTCCAACATAGGACTAATGCTGCCAAATAAACTCTCAGGTGCCCCTGTACAAAGCAGATTAGGAGGTTTGTTTCCTTTTTTTTTTTTTTTTTCGTTTTTTGAAGTCCTTTCTAAAGAGATGCAATCTCCTGGGAGAAAAGTCTACAAAGATCTAGTTCTTAAATGTTGAAGTAGAATGTATCATAAATGCTGCCCTGTGAGCGTGCATGGGCCTGCATAGAACTAAAGGGGAAAGTGTACAGTTGGAGGAGGGGGCAGGCGAAGGAGCAGGAGACAGCGAGCTGTGTAAAGGGAAAGCTAACACAGAAGAAAAGAAGGCCGACCTCAGCAGTCTCCCTTTGCTATTAGCCAGCTCTGTGGGCGCACAGATCTTTTTAGAACACTGTCCTCCATCAAGAGTGTTCATCAAAATGTCCCGTGGATATTCAGAGAGAAAAATCCTCATCTTCTCCACATGGAGAAATCCTACCCAGGTGTCAAGAAACAAGGACAATCTCTGTGCATGTTAGAAAGATGCACAGTAGATCATTAAGAGAGCACAATGATGTTATTCCTCATCATAAGTTCCGTAACGCTTCTGGGTGGTTGCAATGTATTAGGGTTTACGAAGCAATTTCTTAAATCATCAGAAGACGTCTATGTGGTAGACTTCTTAGCCCCATTTTACTGCTGCGGAAACTGAAACACAGGGACTAAGAGACTTGTTCAAGAGGGCATGGCTGGTGAGGGGTAGAGCCACTCGGCAGGAAGCCTCTAGATAGATCATTGCTATACCACCTGGGAAGCTAACATCCAGGTTCTCAACCACCATACTATCTTGTCATTAATTGTGTGTGTGTGTGAGAAAGAGAGAGAGACTTTATATATGGCTTATGCTTATATGGCTGGTATTAATATAGAACATTTCTGGAAGGCAGCCAAGAAACTGTTAGGAGTCTATGCCTCTGGAGAGTGGGAATAAAATAATCAGATGACTTATGTGTCTCTTGCAACACCCCCTCCCCCCCAACACTGTCTTAGGAATTCATTCAGCTGTAAGTAATAGAAAACTCAATTAACGGAAACCTAAACAAAACCAGTTTATTTGTCTGACATGAACTAGAAGTGCAGAACTGGGAGTTTAGTGGCTCCCTGATACCAGACCTACTTTCATGTGATTACCTTGGCTTTAGGCTCATGGAAACTGCTCTTCCTTGCTTTATTTACTTACTTACTTATAACTTCATCGAACATTTCTGTATTTTACCTACGTCTCTCGTTCATTGTCCAGCTTCTGCTCTAGAATATCAGCTCTATAAGGATGGGGATTTTCTTTGGTTTGCAGCTGTATCCTGGCACCTTAGAATCCTACCCATACACGGGAAATACTCCATAAACACGTGTTGAACCGATGAATGGATGAATACTGCTGCACGTTCATGTTCATGGACACAAATAAGGGGTGGCAGGGCAGGGGGCACCACTGCCTCTACACCTCATTAGCCAGAATTGGCTTATTGGCATGCTCCTCTCCTCCACAGCAGAAGATGCTAGAAAGCCAGGAGCAAGTAGCCATGACTCCAGATAGCCACCTCAGACCACATCAGGATGTGCTTAGCCAGGAAGAACCAGTGAGTGACTGTGAGTTACACAATCAATCATTTCACCCACACGTAGTTGGGCTTTTTCCCAGGTGCGTGTTCTACTTTAATTTTTATATTTTTTCCTTGAATACAAATATCCAGGTCCCACTGCAGCCTGGCTCAGAATCTCAGGGGGTGAGGCTAGACATGTGTACCTGGACAAGTGCCCAAAAGACTTTGATGCACCATCTGTAATTAAAAAAAAAAAATATTTCCAGGGAGTCTTAGTCATTTTAAAGTCCTGGAAAAGGAGTTTGACCTGATTCCAATAAAGATGTAAGCCCAAGAGTCCTTTGTAGATCACGGAGCTCAAGCTTCCCATTTTTCAGATGAGTAAACTGAGGCTCCCAGAAGCAGAGACACTTGTCCAGAGCCTCGCAGACACTCACTAGCAGATCTAGCCTACGTTCCAGCACTGTCTCTCAAACAAGTGTCTTACCCTCTTCAGCTCTTGGCCATCTTATTCTGTCAGCAGGTGTTTAAAACCAGGGGCAGGAGCCTCCCGTTACTCACATTTAACTTTTACAGAGAAACAACCAAGTATCAATTTTGCCTTCCTCCTTTAACTGCATAATCTCGAGTAATAAATTAGTCCCAGAGCAAAAAGATGTCTTTAATCCCAATGCTGCTTTTCCATATCCCAGTGGTGTTTATAATGTAAAAGGAGTTTTAGCGGCTAACATTCCCCCTCAGCCTTTCCCTTTCTATATGTATAAATTTATATTTCATAATTATAGTTGCAGGCTTCCCCTTTGCTCTGCCCCTGCCCTTGAGCTGGAAAGTGTTGCAGAAAATGGTTTGTGTGTTCCGGTCTACCCTGACACTCTAATCCTGCTCATGTACTCCATGCTGCCTCCGTCAAGTCCATTTTCTGTCCACCACAAGACAAGCACTGTGTCTAAGGCCCCCATCTCTGCAGACTCAAAGCGTGTGTGCCTGGAGCAAACCAAAACATCCCTCGAAAGATCTTACAAGCCAGCCTGGGGACAGTTTCTGAAATGCAGGCGAGGGGACACACACCAAGCTCCTGCTGGTGGATTTATTATCGAATCCAATCACAAGACCAAAATGAAAGAGCAAGGTGTGACCATCCCAGAGAACGGAAGACCTGCCAGGCTACAGCTCCCAAAGTTGTACAGAACCCCAAGGTCAGACTCTGTGCTTTCTTGTAAAAAGTGCTGGAGCCAGTAAGTGGACCACGCAGCAGTCTGAAGACACAGTGGTTTCCTGGATTGCCTCAAATACTAAACAGTTATGTCACCTGAGCCAGTGGCTTAATCCCTCTGAAACCCAGTTTCTCCTCTGTGGGAAGAGGGTAAGAAAATGTACCTATTCAAACCCCCAGTGTGGCTGGGAAAATGGAAGAGCGTAAGTCATGAATATGTACCATCTTAGCCAGTACTGTGGGTAGAATTGAAGCAACTGAGTCACCGAGGTCCTAAAGTCCATCCCTGCTCCATCAGCCAATACTCACCAGATGGATTCTCCCAGTCATCCAGACCTTATATATGGCCCTAGTCATCAGTCCAAGGCAAAGGTGAAATACATCAGCTGAGAATTCTAGGTGTTCGAGTCCAAGAGACCAAAACGTCTACCTGGGTGCCTCATTTTTCTGTTTTGGTTTTTTTTTTTTCATTTCGGTGAAGATATTTGGTTTTGTGTAGATCCCAAAGGGTAAGAGGAGCCAACCACGTGAGCGACAAGAGCCAAAGCAGCTCAGGTCAACTACCTGTTAGGTAAGGTGGTTATTTCTCGAAACTGCTTTGTGATAATTAAGCATCTACTCTGAGATATGTTGTTCTCCCATAACTTTGCAGCCAGCAGCCCGAGCCCAATCCCCAGATTTTCAGTACTAGCTCTCGGACACCAGGCAAGGGACGCTCTCTTAGGCTCCAGCTTCTGTAAAATGAAACAAATAATACCTAATTTCAGGCAGATGTTAGAGCTAAACTGTCAACCCCTAGGGATCAGAGATTTTCATTTCCTTGCTGACCACTCAACCCACATTTCTCTAGTGATATGTGATTTCAGGATGCCTTGAAACTATTTAACTCCTTAGAACAGCACCTGCATGAGGGCAGGAAAATCTTTTGTTCAGTGCGCAATCCTTGTCTCCTAGAATCACGTCCAGCATTTAATAGCCACTCAATATGTGTCTGTTGAATAAAAGATATGTGTTGTTCTTCCTAGACGGAACAGAGTAGCACTACTTGAATAGAAGGGCCAACCCCCTTGGGTTTTCTACTGTCCTCACGGGTACTTCGTACTGTGTATGCACAGAAGATAATCAACCTCTCATCGTATGTAAGGACCGTAGACGATCCAGGAGGCAAGACGGCTTAGAACCACCGCAGTCTGTCAATAACAACGCATGCAATGGGGATCGCACAAATAGCTTTGACTCCAAAATAAGAGAGTCATCTCAGTTGTCTGTGAAACTCTCTCTGCAGACAGAATTTCAACAGCACATTGCAATAGGAAATACTCGCTTAACAATTCCACAACTTCTGTCACTATGAAAAATGTTATGGAAGGAGATTTTTCTTAGAAAACAGCAAATGCAAAAGTAATCAGGGCTGCAAGACTCAAAGATGGATGAAGAAAACAAGAGGAACAGATCCAATAGCACTGGTTTTATGAATAGACTATTCCACCCCCTCCCCTCATTTGTAAGACCCTTGTGAGATCTTTTTTTTTACGGCAGGTTATGAATCATCTTCATGATATCTTTAAATGGATGATCAATACTATATTTTCCCATAAAATGTTTGGTTTGAAATCCGATTTTAAGTGCATTAGAGTTTTTGTGCACCGAATCGGTGAATGCCATAATAAATTGTCATCAAATATGAAAGAAATATAGCATAGATTAATTGCCGTATTTATTTATGAGTCTATAAAATACCTTGTGAGAGTCCTGGCACATTTTTGGGATACCAATTTGAACCTTCAGGAAAGTTAAAAGCATTAAAAGAGACTGCAAGGAGATTTATGATGAGAATGTTTTTAATTGTAGACCCAAGCAGACCAGCAGGTATTAGAACGGCTATGCCCTTAATGGGCATGTCTCATGTGTTTCTCTTTTTTTTTCCCCTTTAAAAATGATATACTTCCCATATTTTTATTGATTTGTGAAGATCTGCCGTAAATTACCGTGGCCAGCACGTGACATCACAAATGGTCCCAGCTTCCCTAAAGTAGTGGGCCCCAGCTGGCACACAAAAAAGAAGGCTCCTGACCAGTTCTAATGCTTCGCTTGAAAAGTAGGAGAAACCACAGGGAAAGAGAAAATGGGAATGTCACTCATGGCCCAGACATGTAGGTGGCTTGAAACTGCACATATTTTCACTGAAGCCTCAATGTCAAGAGCAATACCATTCTTTAGGGGGAAGAATAACAAAATGTCATCCTTACACACCATCGGTTAAGAATGTTCTAGTCAGATTGCTGTATATAAGACTCCACTCTCCTTGGCAGCCCTCAGGGCCAGCGTCCTGACAGTTGCCTTTCCCACTTGTCTGGGCCTTGCATCTGTCTCCTCACTGTCCACTCAAGACCACCCCAGGCCTTGTCCCTTATCCCAGCAGATCTTTGCGCAGTAACCTTTTTTTCTACATGCATTTGCTTCTTCGCCCCTAGACTTTGTCTTCAAAAGCTGTTCTCTTGTTTTCAAATCCATACATCTGTTGTTTGCTTTCCATTTTAATTCTCTGAAAACACGAGATGCCTTAAGCTTATCATTAGAAAGACGTTACCCTCCGCAGGATAAAAATAATCAAGACTTTCCATATACAAAATCTGTTTCGCGAACAAGAACTTAATACATCAAACCCCCCTTCTACCAACACAAAAACAAAGCTTAAAAAAAACAGATCTCATCTTGACAATCACTAACTAAATTCCGTTCCTTGTTTTTTTGTTTTGTTTTGTTTTGTTTTTTTTAAACCAGTGTAGTAGACAGATAGCCTTAAACTTGGCTGGACTTTTTGGGCTTTTTTTTTTTTTTCTTGTTGTTGTTGTTGCTACTTTTTGTTTCATTTTGTTTATTTACTTCTCAGTCACAGCTGGGTCTGTTTCCGGTTTTCTATTTTAATGGGTGATCCACATCAAATGGCTGAACCCCCAAATTATGATGTAAGTGCTTTCATAATACAGGCTGATAGAAAAGCATGTAGTAGAGATCCAGAATGGTAGCACCTCTTCAGCCATTTTCCCTGCTATGTTCCACCGTGTCGTCGCAGGGCACTACATGTGAATTCTCAGAGTCCAGCTGGCATTAGCCGCATCTCCTGGCTGTGTCTGGCGTATGTTTGCAATACAGTCTTTGCGGAAAGACCCAAAGTCTGGGGGTCCAGGTTCCAGTCCCTCCTCTGTCCTTTACTGGGTGACGTGATCTTGGATTGGCTTCTCATCTCTCCAACTTCCTTACCCTGAGCCTTGAAACAGATAAGGCAGAGGTGTTTAGGATAGCTCCCAAGCACGCTAGGAATGTAAAGGAATTTTATTATCAGCAAGCTACGATTTTTACCTCTAAGCTCAGGTTTGTGCCTGCTTTACTGACACACCAGGACCTCCACATTAAATCTCGTTGTTTTATTTTGTTGAGAAATACATTCTATTTGCCACCTTCCTGACAAATGACATCAACACCCTCATCTGGGAATGACTGTCTTTCTATTTTTTGCTCCTGATGCCAAGGTTGCCGTTGAGAGTATGCACTCAGGCAAGGCAGGGGCTCACTGCCTTTCACAATCTGATGCCATGCCCCCTACTTCCGTCAGAACAATTAGTGTTCATTTTGGCTTTACTCGGGGAGACCTGCGGTGACTGATCAGTATAAATTATAGATGCATATGTCCAGATGCACTTGTCCATTCATGCATAGATTTGAGGAAATCTCGTTCTTCTCCATTCAAATACAGCCACTAAAAAAATCCATATTTAAAAAAATATAATTTGTCACATTTTCATCTATGTTACTATGCCCACCGACCCACAAATTCCACCTGTGATTTAAGGCACTGGAACTTGATTTGGAGCATTTCTGGGTTGTTATTCACCCCCGCCCCCTGTAAAATCTGCTGTCTTTATAAAGCATCAGGAAATGAGGGATATCTAACCCAAAACAATACAACAGGATTCCTATGTGTGTGTGTGTGGGGGGGGGGGTGTGCTGGATTCAAGTTTATTGTCAAAGACATCTTTTTTTTTTTGCAGTTTTTATTTTATTTTATTTATTTGTATTTTTTATTATGTTATGTTAGTCACCACACAGTACGTCATTCCTTTTTGATGTAGTGTTCCAAGATTCATTGTTTATTTTAATTCCAATGAGTTAACAGTGTGATGTTAGTTTCGGGTGTACAATATAGAGATTCAACAGTTCTGTACATCACCTGGTGTTCATCACAGCAAGTGCCCTCCTTCATCCCCATCACCTGTAGAACCCGTGCCCCACTCACCCCCCTCCTCTGGTGACCACCAGTTTGTTCTCTAAAATTAAGAATCTGTTTCTGATTCAAAGACACATCCCTTACTCTGACTGCTTAAGACCTTCAGTGACTTTAAAGCAGAGGAACATGAACTTCAAATAAACAATGTGGACGAATACTCTTCATGCTCCAAATAGGTCTTTGTATTCCTATTTGTTTTAATGAGCAGCTAGAGGAAATATCAGGACCTGTGCATAATACAAAGAAAGGATCTGTACCATTTGTATAAAATACTTGGGGTAGAAGGACTCCCTCAAATATAACTGGGAGGGTCTGCGACTCATAAATTTGTCTCTTCCCTTCAGTATGATTCTAGGCAGACACACACACAACTGGGCATTTTTCACAAACTAAATTAATCAGCACTTAGCAAAGCAATGAAAAACCCTCAACTGCCAAAGTGAGTGCCTGTCCACAGCCAGGAGGATGAGAACGAATTCTGTGACTCCTTCCTTGAACCAGACTTTCCAAGAAAGACTTGTTTTTAACTGAGGACCCTGCCAGACGGAAGATCATACTGGTTTAACTGACCGGCTCGGTCATGTGATGAAGCTCTGAAAATAATGGGAAGAAGACACACTTCATATGAATTCTTTTTAGGGAACCCCACTTCATGCTCCAGGGGGGTCACAATCAAATCCCAGGGTCACCAGGTAAGTTTACTGTGGGTCTAGCCTCTCCCTGAGAAAGAAATAAGAAATCAAGCTCTTCCAGGCTTGGAAATGGCAACCTTCCTCCCCAGGACACCCTGATATTGTAAAGTAACTTTGAAGACGATGGAAAGCTGTCTTCACATAAAACCTGCTCTTTGGTTTGTTTTCCTTTTCTACATGAGAAGGAAAAGCACCCAGGAACCATCAGAGCCCTACCTTCCCAATTTACTTCTCTACTGCGTTTCCTCTCTCTCTCTCTCTCATTTTTTTTCTCTTGAAAAATCGTGTTGCTTTTTCTCTAATCCTTGAGAGCAAAGACAAGAGATAGGCCTGGAGGCCCAGCACACAGCATTGATACTGCAGAGGTCTTATAAATCAGCAAAAAATCAATACATTCTATATGGTAGCTTCTCCTTTGCAACCAGATCGCCAGGGGACGTAACTAATGCTTTTCTCCACCACCATCCCATTCTTCCGTCATAAAAAAAAAAAAAAAAAAAAAAAAAAAAAAAAAAAAAAAAAAAAAAAAAAAAAAAAAAAAAAAAAAAAAAAAAATCTGCTTAGGAACGAATGGGCAATCAAAGTTGCTGAGTAAGTATTTCAACTATCTAATTTTATTACTTTACAATTGACATACCTTCCCTCTGGAAATGTTTGCAATTAATTAATTAGCAGTAATCTTCCCCAAGGGACTAATTTAATGAATTCTCTCCAATTCTTACTTAAAAAAAAAAAAAAATAGCTTAGATGTATCCAGGCTGCAGATGTGTGGACGGCTCCAAAGTGCATCTTGAAAAAAAAAAAAAAATCAAGGAATCTATCTATTACGGGGCCTTTTTTAAATCACTAAATCAATCCGCTGACAACGATAATTCTTTCCTAACTGGGAGTTTCCCCGGGTTGAACGCAAAGTTTCCCGGGTTGAACGCAAGGTAACGACTTCACCAGCAGCAGCAGCAGCAGCCAGGAAACCTCCCTGGGTTCATTAGTTTTTAGAATGAAGCTTGTGTTCATATCAATAATCTCAGGCGGAGAAGTGTGCGGTTTACAATGTCTCTAGGGCCTGGCTCCTTCTGCTGCATCTGTACTGGGATGGCGCAGCGGGAGCCAATGTTGTTCCAAAGAGGTAGCTAGCTTCCAGGGCCTACAGGTTCCCTCTGCAAGGTTCCAGAGGAAAACTCGAGGCCAGGGATCCTGGGCCAGGGCCTTAGACTTCGCCTGGTCCCTGGGCTTCCTCCTCGCCTGGCAAAACCGCAGGGCAGAGACCCAGGCTGTTCCTCTGGGCCACGTGTTCTTGCGTTTCAACTAGAATTTGCAACTGGGCCCTCGAACCAACGCCGGGGATTCCGGAGGGAAGGTGCGACGAGGACCTGGGAGTGCCTTTGGTACAGTGTAAAGAGCCCTGACCCTGTGAGGGAAAGGCCAGACTTTCTGAGGTTTCTGGCCCGCCAGCCTCAAAGCCTGAGTTCTACTCGGATACTGGCAGCATCCTCCGAAGACCTCCCCCTCACTAGACTGGATGCCCCTTTTCTTCCCCCACTTTCCCCACCCCGACCCCAACATCTGGCCTTGGGGATTAAGCCTCTGAGTGCTCATAATCTACAGTGTCCACAAACTAGCGGCCGCGGATCTAAGGCCAGGCCTAGAGGACACAGACCCCTCCCAGCACAGACGAGCTCCTCCGCCCCTCAGCGCCACTTTGAGGACCCCTGGGATGGAAGCGGGTGTTCGGATCGCCGGAACGCAGAGCGCGGGGCACAGGCCACGGTCCCTGCGCGCTGAACCGCGGCTCGCCAGCGCCACCCCCAGCGGAGCGCAGCGGCTGCAGCTCCGCCCCGGCGCCTTCCTGTGGCTCCCCGGCTCCCCGGTGGACACAGCAGTCGGAGCGCAGGAAGCAGCCAAACCTCGCCTTCGGAGGAAATTCCTAGGGGTGTTCACGCACCGCCTGCAGATGCCGAGGGTCAAACTGAGCGCCTTTCCAGGCGGAGTCCCAGGGGAACTGAACCTTGGCCTCGAGGGGGCGCTATTCCTCCTGTTCGAGGGTCAGAAGGCTGCCTAGAAGCCCCAGGGTCGAGACCCTTGCAAAGACGAGGGCTCGGAGAGCTTGGCTCTAGCTAGAGTCCTGGAGAGGCTGGGGTGGAGAACAAGATTCCGGAGGACAAAGACGGGCGGGCCAGTGGGACCCACCGACGCTGCCCAGGCGCGGCCCCAACGAGTGTGGGGCCTGTGGCGAGAACAAACTTTCCCGCAGCGGAGGGACGGGGGAGCGAGGCTGGAGTTCGGTTCCTCCGAACCGCCGCTCTCCCTCCACCTGTCAGTGTGCAACCTCCGCCCGGCCTTCCCCCAACCCCTCTTTGCTCCCCTCCCCCGCGCGCCTCTGTTCACTTAGACTCCTCGTCTCTCTCCTCTCCCCTCCTCCTTCTCCCTCCTGCCTTTTCCCCCACTTTTCTCCTCTTCTTTTCTTTTATCTCTTCCTTTGTATTCTCTCCCCCCCTTGCGGCCCGGCTCGCTTCTCTCCTCCTCCAGGCCGCAGGGGAGGAGGTAAACGAGCTGCGCCCGGGGCCTGCGCGGCACAGAGGGAGGCGTTTCTCCTACTTCTCCCGGGTAATTTGGAGAGATTGTATGTGCGCGCGCGCGGGAGAGCTTAAGGCGAAAAGGGGTAGGATCCAGCGCCCAGCAGAGGGTCGGGGTCTTTGACGTTCCTCACCAGCTGCACAAACCTCCCGGAACAATTTAGAGTGTGCGCGCGCGCACGGGCTGGCTGCGCTTGGCACGCTTGGTGGCCCGGGGCCCCAGGGCCCGGGGGCCCGCCTGGCGGCCCGGGATTACCGTGACGTCACACTGAGCCTCTGGCCACCTTGGACGGGGACACCTCGGGAGCCGCACAGCCCCACGCCGCGTCTCACCTTGCTTCGCCACCGCGCGACTTTGGGAACCTTGCCCATCCATGGGCCCTTCTGTCTTCCGGACCACGCGGGCCGGAGGGGCGCCTTCTGGAGCTCAGAGCTCGGCAGCCGGACTGCCCTCGGCTCTGCCTCCAGTCGTGCCAAGCGGGCGGAGGACCCGACGCTGGGCACCCGCAGCGGTGTAAGGAACCAGGGCGGCGCACGGCTGGAGGCGCAGAATCGCGGGGCTGAAGCGGGAACTCGCAAGAGAAGAAGAAGGCGGTCCAGGGACAGACACGATGTCCTTCCCGCACTTCGGACACCCGTATGGCGGCGCTTCCCAGGTAAGAAGTACCTCCATGGGAGATAGGAGCAGACTGGGGGGGGGGGGTGCCCAGTGCACGCGCCTGCCTCTGGGCCCCCTCCTTTCTTCACGAGTCTCTGGGGAAGCCAGACTGAGCAGTTATGATGTACTACAGACCCCTACGACACCCCCAATCTCTGGCCGAGAATGTTCCATTCCCCCAGGGCCAGCTGGAAAAGTGTGACCCGAAACTTGGGCACTGACCACTCTCTCTGGGGAGGTGGGTGGGATCTCTAGGCCGCCTTATTGTACAGATATCCGAGGTGACCCCCAGAGCCCGCCTCTCTATTTTTCAGTTTACTTGTTGACTTCTGTTCTAATCCTCTCTCCCATCTTTGAGTGGGATCCAAGCTCTCTGCTTATGGTTCCTTCGATTTTTTTTCCAGATTCGGGTGGGTGCTGTGCAGTGACAAGGGTTTCCTTGGGAAATTCTGGGGACACCCACTGCTGTTCTCCAGCTTCTGCCCAGATTGTGGGATCTGGTTCCAACTTGACCTCTGACCTGCTTTGTGATCTTGGACAAGTCTCCCTGATCCTCATTCCCTACCCATAAAATGGGAAGAGAAATAAGACGTGATGGTGGTCTAACTTCTAGCTAAGGCTAACTTCTAGCTCTGCCTTTGTAGGATCTTGTGATGGGGAGGGTGGGAGGAGGGATCTGCGAGAGAACCAGCAGAGTTGGGCTGCTGTAAATCGCGTTTCAGATAGTTCGGTCGCCTGGATCCCTGCTAAGACTCTGGAGCCTTAGCGACGTTCTAGGCGTATCTATAAGGACAGTTCGGATAAACTGCGCCTTCAGATAATTAGCCGAACGCTCTGCATGTAGTTAATGTAGAATGAGGGCGTGATTCGGCCGTGCACCTCTCTTGCTCCCATAGTTTCTGGTGTCTGCAAGTTCCAGCGCCACTTGCTGCGAATCCGCCCCGCGCTCCGTCCCAGAAGTGGCCTCAGGCTCCACCCCCGCGGCCGCCCTCTGCTGCGCATCCTACGACGGTCGGCTGCTGGGCAGTGCGCGGCCGGAGCTGGGCGCGGCTTTGGGCATCTATGGAGCCCCATACGCCGCCGCCGCCGCAGCTGCTGCTCCGAGCTACCCAGGTTACCTGCCCTACAGCCCAGAGCCTTCCACGCTGTACGGGGCACTGGTGAGTACACCTCTCGGAGCCTGGGTCTGTGCGCCAGGACCCGACCGACCTGTGGCCATGAACTGCAGCAAAGGGGGGGGGGGGGACTCAGTGTGGTATCTACAGGGAAAATCTAGGAAGCAGGCAAAACTCCGAGGGAAGGAAATGGGTAGCATTGTCTATAGGCAGGGGTGGACAAAAACACATCTTGGTAGCATTTTACTTTGCAGAACGCCATTCTCATTGAAAAGCATCTGTGCTTCTATTAATTCTGTGAGGTAGGCAAGACTCAGTGTATGGATGAGGACGTAGAGATGCAGAGGGGTTCAAATACCTTTTCCAACAAAGGGCCAGGAAATAGCCCTGGAAGGAGAGTAAGACAGGGAAGTTCCCCAGCTGGTAGGGAGGGGGTTGGGGAGGAGTCATGTGTAGTAACAGTACTAGTAAGACCTAGTATTTGGTTACTGCCTATTTTGTACCAGGAATTCTGCCAAATGCCCTTCTTCAATACCCTACAGGTACTATTGTTATTCCCAGTTACTACAGGGAAGCTGAGGCAAAGAGCAGTTAAACAACTGTGTTCAAGATCACATAGCCAAGGGCAGTGGTGGTTCTGGGATTTGAACCAGACTTTTACTCCAGGGTTCAGACCCTGAGCAACTAGGCCGCGCAGCCTCTCCCCAAAGGCTGTCCTGAACTCTCTCTTCCCACCCTGCCCCCACCAGAATCCACAGTATGAATTCAAAGAGGCTGCAGGGAATTTTACACCGGGCCTGGCGCAAGCAGGAGCCTATTATCCTTACGAGCCCACTCTGGGGCAGTACCAGTATGAGAGGTAAGGCACGGGGTGCATGGGTAGCTGGCCTTGCAAGTCCTCCCCCCTTCCCCTGCCACAGGGTCTATCCCAGAATGGGGGGGGGGATGCGTGAGGTGGAAGGAGTGCTGAACCTATTTTCCAGGCCTCAGACTGTCTCCTGCCTGCAGCCCCAGGTTCTCAGACCCAGAACTGTGAGCCAGGTCCCTCCCCCCCTCTCCCCCAGGTATGGAGCAGTGGAATTGAGTGGCACGAGCCGCCGGAAGAACGCCACCCGGGAGACCACAAGCACGCTCAAGGCCTGGCTGAATGAGCACCGCAAGAACCCCTATCCCACCAAGGGCGAGAAGATCATGCTGGCCATCATCACCAAGATGACCCTCACCCAGGTGTCCACCTGGTTCGCCAATGCTCGCCGGCGCCTCAAGAAAGAGAACAAGATGACGTGGGCACCCAAGAACAAAGGCGGGGAGGAGAGGAAGGCTGAGAGTGGAGCAGAGGAGTCCCTGCGCTGTCTGAACGGTGACACCAAAGGTACCCAGAATGCTCACCACCCCGCCTTAGGGTTTTTCTAGCCCCCTATCAGGCCCCTTGCACTTTTGCAGCCCTCTTGTGGGACAGCTTCTGGGTGGTACTCCCTTACTCACCCTTGCACTTTGTGCAGGGCCCCCCCACACACACCCAGACTTCTTGGCCTTTGCCTGGGCAGTTGCTCTGCCTGGAATTCCCTATTAACTAACTGGCTTCTTCTTGACTTCTGACTTGTGGGCGTGCAGGAAGGGAGGGGGAGCCTCTCCTGGCCACCCAGGCTAATTTAGCTCCAGGGTTATTCCCTATCACATCGGCCTATTGTATTTCCTTGGCCATACTCACCACTAGGAGAAGGTACTCGAGATCTGTCTGTCCCTTGGGGAACAGCAGCGCCACTAAAAAGTGTCTTATTCGCTGCTGTGTTCCCTAAAGTCTTGAGACCGAACTGCCTAATGATGTGTGGCACATGGAGAGCACTCAGTAAGTATTTGCTGAATTAAATAATGCACACCACCTACCTGTGAGTGTTGAAATTGAGCACGGTGGGGGAGTCCCCTTAGGTGTTTGTTTTCTGGTGGAGAAACTGAAATCCAGGTCTTAGGCAGTGAAAAGCGACGGTTTCCTTCCACCGGATAGGAGGAGTCGTCCAAGAAGTGGGGGCAGGGCTAGGGCCTCAATTCTTTCCCAGGGGCAAGCCCCAGAGCCCTGCCCCAGAGCCCTGGGGCAAATGTTAAAGACCGTTTGGCCACCCTGGTGCGGCGCTTAAAGCCAAGAATTCCCTAAGTGCAGAGCTATCTTGCTAAAAGCTTCTCAGGGATGGGCACTCCCGAGGATTTCCCTTGGGGCCTGGGGCTTTTCTCACTAGCTTCGGATTTCCTGCAGATGGGACAAACCTGGGAGCTCGAGAGCTCCGTCTGAGCGACCTGGAAGACCTGGAGGAAGAGGAGGAGGAGGAGGAGGAGGCGGAAGAAGAGAAGGCAGTAGGCACAGCTACCGACAGGCTGGCTGAGTTCCATAAAGACTCGCAGTCGCGGCCCGCGCCCTGTACCGCCGCTCGGGAGACCCGGCTGGAGCGCAGGGAGTGCGGCCTGGTGGCGCGCGCCTTTTCCTTCCCGGAGCCCCCGGGGTCGGGAGAAGCTGACTTCCTGCGGGCGGAGCCCGGGGGCCCCACGTTGACCTTGCGCTACTCCTGCAGCGAGAAACCGCGCATCTGGTCCCTGGCGCACACTGCGGCTTCGGACGCGGTCGAAGGCGCAGCTCCAACCCCTCCCAGGCCGCGAAGTCCCGAGTGCCGTCTGATTCCGGGACAGCCAGCGGGCGCGGGCGGCCGACCTGCCGTCCCCAGAAACTCCGTGTGCGAAGAGTCTTCCCGCGTAGCCAAAGCCTTTGGAAATCGCCCCTTTGCCGCGCAGGGGATACCGATGAACTGTGCGCCGTGCCCGCGGCGGAGGGAGCCCTCAGTGCACTGCCAATACCCGTCTGGAGCAGAAGGTAGTGGGTCCCCAAAGGCGCTGGGTGTGTCTGTCCCAAAGACACCTGCCCACCGTGCCGCCCAGCCAGCGCAGGGCCTCTCTGCCTCCCGAGCATGCCTACATTGTCCCACAACACTCCTTGAAACAGCAGCTTAGAAATAAAAGTACTGGCCCCCACTCCTTTTAAAACCAAATAATAAGACGCTCAGGGTGAGATGGTAACTTACCTAGGATCACTTAGAAAGTCATGGGAAAGATGGGAAACCTAGCTCTCTGACCTGGGGTCGGGAGTTTTGCCGAATGCGCCAGGAGGGCACCATCACGACCTTCTGACTCAGACACCCTTGATCCTGCCTGCCCTTTGGAGGAGGCCAGCTGACGCCTGCCTTGCTTGTACCAAGAGTTTTGCTAGGGCTGGGCAGGAACCAGGACCTTCCAAGAAGTCTGGGGGGGCGGGGCGGGCCAGATACAGTAATTGGTTTAAGACCACTGCTTAAGTCCATGTGGCAGTCCCTCAGAGGCCCACAAAACCCCTGGGGAGTGTAGCCCAGGCTTGGTGCCCTCGCAGAGCACTCACCCCTCAGAGCTCACCCCCAGCATGGGGTGTCACCAATCAGCTTCTCCCGCCCCTGGCTCTGCCTGGTGGAAGGGAATTGCACCCCACAACGGGACATGCCCCAAGCATCAGGCAGCCTCCAGCAATTACTGTCAGATTCTGCTCTTTGTAGTAATTTCTCTCAGGATTAGCTACTGGCTGAGAAAATTGGGTTATGCTGTTATTTGAATTTACACAGAACAGGGTCCAAAAGTTCCTCCTGGCAAGCAAATTGCCTCTAGACCTTGGATTCCCTTCGGATGAGACACCAGCGACCTCTGATTTCCTAGAAATCGCCACCAAGTGGCCCTTCGGGTTTTAATCAACCTTTCCTCTCTCAGCAGGTTAGCGCAATGGCTGCGATTTGTGGAGGAATCTTGGAAAGAAGCTGGGAGACCTGGCCAGGGACTAGGGGGGCTCTCACTTTGCCTAGAGACAGACAAAACTACACAGAAACCCTTCTACCAGCTCCTCTTGCACGCAGAGCTGGGAGTGGCAGGCAGACGAGCACCATTCAGACCTGCTGGAGGAGGTGGCAGCAGGGCACCTTGGGGAAGGCCAAGAGGGAAGGCTGGGCGAGTCTGCCCTGCGCACCCCCTCCATGTACCAAGTCTCCCTCCTCTTGATACAGGGTCTGAAGCAGCTCCTCTTGCTCACCCCCCACCCCACCCCACCCCCTTTCACTCTGTAACCTCAACGCTGATCTGGCCCCCAAGGTCCACCTGCGTCTTTTCCTCTTCCCCATTCCTTGTTTCCTCAAAAATAATCAAACCAAACCCCACCGGTGTGGCGTGTCTGTGCCAGGGGCGCTGGGAGAGGCCGCGGAGAAGGGGAAGATGGAATGCGGCCAGGGATTCCGGGGTCGGGATGGCATGAGCTGCAAAACCTCAGTCCCTTACAAGGCAGGGCGAGGAACTGGCAAGGTTACGTTGCCTAAGGCGCAGCGCACCTGAAACTGCCGGGTACCCAACTCGCCAAGCGGCTCGGCGCCCTGGGGCTTCGTGTGCATTGGAGGAGGGGAGCGCCAACGGGGAGGTCAGAGGTGGGGAGCTGTCGGGATATTTGGAAGCTGTATTTGTTCCTGGGCTCCTACTTGGGTTTTAGTTTATTAGGAGGAAGGGCGATGGGGATAATCCTGGTCGTCCCTTGACACCCAGCTGGGTCCCCTCGCTCCTTCCGCCGGACAAAATGGCAAAGAGTGACCGCTTGCTGGGTCGCTAGGAGGCCAGAGGGGGCATTCTTTCCATTTAATCAAATGTCAGCAATCACTTCCGGTACAGGCCAACCAGTGGGAGCTGACGGGCTGGGAAGGAAAGCCGGTGCCCGGCGGCGAGTGGCCTGTGGAGCGGTGCTGGGGAGGAGGTTGCGAAGCTGTCGGCGCCCAGCGCGAGTTCGGGTGCTTGCCCTGATGGCTTCCGCTTGAGCCAGCGAGGGACCTGGCTGCTGCTCCTGGGGAGAGAGGGAGGTGGACCCCGAACGGGGCTCTAGAGGGGAGCTGCGGGGATCTGATGCGGGCTTGGGAAAGCCGGGGAAGGACAGCCGAGGTGTGCCCACCGACAGGATTCTGGGGAAGCTGCGTCTCCACCAACGGGCTCCAGCCTGGGCAGCCCGGGCTGGGTGACGGCTTCCCAACCAGGGCCTGGCACTGACGTCTGGGGGCAGGAAGGACCCAAGTCTTCACCTCCTCGGGGAGAGTATAAGACCCCCTTGGAGGCTACGGAGAAAGAACCTGTTGGAAAAGGTGCGGGGAACAGGCGGCGGGCCACCTCCCAGACCCACACTGTCTTCTTTTTTTATATAGAATGACGAGGTTCGGAAGGGGCTTTAGAGATCACTAATTACAAAGTACAAACCTCTTCCTCAAATGAGCAAACTGAGGCCAAGCGGAAGGGCAGGGGACTGGCTCAGGGTCACACAGGATCTGTGGTCCAGTGGGACCCCAGCTCTCCACTCAAGGTCCAATGCCCCTTACTGGTTCATGCTCCCTTCCCTCGCCTCCCCTGGGTGATCCCTTCCCTGCTTTCTGCTTGCTTCTGGGCAACAGCTGCTCCTGCCCCCAACTCCCCTGGGACCTCCAGTCGCCCTCACTGACCCGCGGCTTAGGGTCTGGGAAATTAAACTGCGAAAAGATAAACATTATTTCCAGTCGGCTTTGCGGGATTAATGCTTGTAATAAAGGGCATTAGCTGAGGTTTCTTTCAAGGCGATCTCGACCCACCCCCTCCTGGGGGCCAGGTAGACCCCTCCAGTGGCTGCCAAGTCAGCAGAGCGCCTTCAGAGGGCCTCCAGCTGCGAGTGGGGCTCCAGCTAGCCATTTTCTGGAAGGAGAGGAACCTTTAACACCACACTCAGTCAGCACCTGGAGATGGACCCTGAAAGCCAGAGAGCAGAGCTGCACCCAAGCCCCAGGTCATGTGGCTGGTCCTGGGGGAGAAGAGAGCTCTGACCTACACTCTGCCTCCAGCAGGCTAGCATCTTATACAACAGTGAGTCCTGGGAAAGGAGGCCCACTTAGATCTGCCTGCTTCCCCACCCAGGACCTCAGGAAGCTGTCTCCCCACCCCCTTCCCCTGTCTAGGAGGCCTAGCTGCTCCCCCTGCTCCCAATTCGGAGCAGGAGCCTGATGCCCAGGGTTGTCCCAGGATCTAGGCCTAGAGCTTGACCACAGACAGTAGGTATAGCAAGGGTAGAAAGAGAGGCTGGAATCCCAGAAGAGAGCGTGAGCACCCCAGTGCCATGGCCCCTTCGCCACGGCTGTGGACATGCCCCTTCCCTTCTCAAGCTGCAAGATACTGGGAGGAGCTAGTGCTCCATCGTGGTGCGGGGTCTGGTCCCGCACTGGTGGTGAGCTCCAGGAATAAGGGTGAGGGCCTGAGAAAGGTACGTCTGAGCCTGCGATTATCCCAGCCTTGGGCCCTCGGTTGGCAATCTGTTTCCACCCTCTCTGCCCCCACTGACAGCCTCCTGCAAATCTCCCAATATAATCTCCCGGAATCATATTTTGAATACTATTTTGATTAAACACCAGAGCAGGGGGAGGGAGGACACAACCCCCTCTCCCCTGCTGAGCCTGCTGGTCCACAGACAGCTGGCATGTGAGCTCTGCAAAGGGGGGATCAGGAAACAAAGAGAGATGCCTTTCTCAGCTTTGAATAGTCTCTAGGAGCTGGCCCTCCAAACTTGCCTGATGGCCACAGTGCCCCTTCCCTCGGCTGGGGAGCCCTCCAGTAGGGGGCTAGGTTGAGAGGAGAGGCGGAACCAAGGGAGTCTTCCTCCTTTATGGATCCATCTCCCCTGGGAGTCACTTACACGGTCACTGGACTCACTCGATAATCTCCACGATCACTTTTGGTTCTAAGATCCTGTGAACTTGTTAATGATAATAAGAGCATCTGGAGCGCTTACCCTGTGTCAGACTCAATGCCATGTCCTTTAAATGCTCTGACTCATTTGTATGTCACGACAGTGCTGGAGAGCATTATATTTTACCTGCTGGTGTGCCCATCTAATGAAAGAGGAAAGAACTTCAGAGAGATGAAGTAACTCCATGTTAGTTATTCAGCTAATGAAGCAAAGTTAAACTCCAAATATGACTTTTTCTTAACTGCTAAGCTCTACTGCGATGCATTCTATTTATTATTATTATTATTATTATTATTATTATTATTATTATTATTATTTTAAATAGGCTCCACGCCCAGCATGGGGCTCAGACTCATGAACCTGAGATCAAGAGTCCCATGCTCTCCCAGCTGGGCCAGCCAGGTGCCCCTGATTCTAGTATTTCAAGATTCTTTATTCCATTATGAACAAGAGCCTATGTCTCTGTGACTCTAAATGTCTGTGCATCTTGTGCCACTGGAACTCCAGGCTGACCTCCTTCCTTCTCAGGAATATCTGATGGGAAAGGAGCCCCGGTGCCTCCTGGAAACACCCTCATATCCTGGCTGAGAGTGTCCCTCACCTTTTCCCCTGCCCACATTTCCCTAGGACACACAGTTCAGTGTTTGGCAAAATGTAGCCCATGGATTTCCAGTGGGAGAATCAACCCACAAGGGGAGAATCACACCAGGAAATCTGCCTTTGTAACAAGCACCCTATGTGGCCCGATGGGTCTCTAACTGGAGTAGCAGAGGCTGACCCTCCAGTGAGCAAGCCCTAAGCTCAGCATGAGAGCTTAGGGTACCTGCTGCTCGCCCAAAAGTAAATCACATCCCAATAACAAGTGCAAAAATTTCCTCCAGGATTTAATCTGGATTCACATTCAATCTCTTCATCTGTTTCAGCTTCCCCTACAGCAACCCCCACCTTCCCCAGGCTAGTACCATCCCAAAGCTTAAGGCTTGTAGTGATTGGAGGGGGAGGAGGCTATTTAGGAGACTAAGTCGCCTCTTCCAGCTGTCTGGAGACTAGCTGGGGTTTCACGGTGGAAGCATCTTAGGAGTCACTTGTACCTCAGCGTGTAAGAGAATTCTGTCCTCAAACATGAGCATGTAGTCAAGAACCCCTACATATTTGGAAGAAGCCAACACCAAGAAGGAAAGACTGTACCTTAAGCAAGTTAAAGAACCAAAGGAGGAGGTAGGCCTCTTGCTGTTTTTCTGACATAGCCACTTGCAGCCTTGACACTAGAAAGTTCTTCCTTTTTTGAACCAATTTCTTTCCCCCATGTAACTTCTGAAATGCTCTCCTCCATGACTCATTCTTTCTCCTACCTTCTATGCCTCCTCCTATCTTCTCCTCATCTGTAGATGTCCCCTAGTTACAAGGCAGAGGACCCCTCTATCAGTGTGATTTTCTTCACCAAATGTTAAGTTGGAGATGAGAGAAAAATGTTGACCTGAGTCCTTGAACACGTGACCAAATGTCTCTGAGACTCAACTTTCTCCTGGTAAGTTGGTAGCCTCATAAACCATGGCTCCTTCATAATTCCTCTAGTTCTCTCACTCAGTTACCGTAGGAACAAAGATTAAGAATAGTGTTATGTGAATTTTTGTTGGTGGTAAAACAACTCCCTGATTTCTCCCAAGAGCTGGAGACATATTAAAGCTAACTTAGCACCATGTTGGAAAAATTTCAGTGTTTCCTCCTGTGTTTCTCCTTTATTTCCTCACCACCTCCACATTCTCTTTACTTCTGACACTTCTGGTCACCAGTTGTGTGAGGTTTCTCCACACTAAGCAATATTCTGTGACACTAGCTGGGTGTCCCACAGTTTAACTTGATTCTGACCCTGTCTACCTCGAGATAGCATCAGGTGCAGCAGGTTAAGGGCTCGTTCCACATGCCAGTCACAGTAGTGGGTCCCCAGAGTCACCCACAACATCTGATGACTGAGCTACAAATCAGAGGCTCCCACTAATCCTTCCTCAGGTTCAGACCAATTCACAGAACTCATGGACATACTTATGTTTACCAGTTTATTGAAGGATGTGACAAAGAAGACAGATGAACAGCCAGATGAAGGGGTAATGGGATGAGGTCTGGGGAGGTCCTGAGCACAGAGGCTTCTGTCCCCGTGGAGGTAGGTCATGTCACCCTGCCTCTATCCAGATGTGCTCACCTGCCCCGTAGCTCTCCAAACCCCATACTTTGGGGATGTTTATGGAAGCATCATCACACAAGCCTGAGAGATAATTACCACCATTTTTGGTCCCTTTCTGGTCTCTGCAGATTGGGAAGTATGGCTGAAAGTTCCAAACTTCTAATTATGACCAGTCCTCATCCAGGAGCCCACTAAGAATCACCTCTTTAGAATAAAAGATACTCCCATCACCCAGGAAAGTCCAAAGGATTTAGAATCTCTGTATCAGGAACTCAGGTCAAAAGACTAAATAAATATCAGAACAAAAGATATTTCTAGTGTTCTTATCACTTAAGAAATTACATGGATTTTAAGAGCTCTGTGCCAGGAAACAGGGGCTGGTGTGTGTGTGTGTGTAGATATGTGTAGATATATGTAGATATATGTAGATATAGATAGGTATCCTATATCCCATACACACACACACACACACAATCTATTATCTTTGTGTAATCAGAAGATTGAAGGAGAGTAGGAAAGTGGATAGTTTGGGTCCTTCTGAGATCCAACATTATTTAATGCTGTGACCTGCATTGATGGTACACTGGTGGTTCACATTCTACTCTTTGGTGAATTATTCTGTGTTCATGTAAAGGGTGACTATGACTTGGGAGACCATCAGAGACTGATGTCTTTCTTCACTGCCTGGGACTGTGTCCAAATTCCAACTTCACTTTATTTAAAGTCTTAGAGAACCTTCCCGAGAACAACATCTTTGCCGACAACGATAAGGATGATGAGTCCAGAGCAATAGTTCTCAACCTTTGAGGTTCATAAAATAAGCCGGAGAGAGCTTCTATTTTATTTCAGGTTTTCATACCAACACCTGGGCCAGACATCAGGCCAATAAA
This sequence comes from Spilogale gracilis, assembly GCA_004023965.1. Taxonomy (NCBI): domain Eukaryota; kingdom Metazoa; phylum Chordata; class Mammalia; order Carnivora; family Mephitidae; genus Spilogale; species Spilogale gracilis. Next base: position 99,990 of record PITA01005259.1, read on the forward strand.
ATCCAATACAACTGCAGTCATTGATTTTGCTAGTGGATCTGCCTCTTGGGCAGGGTTCAGTGAGAATGGTTTGTTTCTGTTCTGTGCAGTATCAGAAGAGACAACTCGACTAGAGTTCAAGCATCCACTTCCAAGGAGGACCTGGGGCTCCCCTCTTCCCTGGAGGTTTCTACTTTCTCCAGGTAATGCTTGAGGGGCCTCACATCGTGGCAGTGAGGCTCTGGGAGCAGGAATTCCAAGAGGTCTGGGAGGAACTCTCAACGTCTCTTATGACCTAGCCTCAGAAGTCCCAGAGGTCACTTCCGCTGTACTATGTCGGCCAAGCAAGTCACTAAAGCTCATCCAGAATCAAAAGGAGGGGAAATTAAGTCATCACCCAACAGGAAATGTAGCAAAGAATTCACAGCCCTCTTTACTGGAATTGGGATCCTCAGTGAAGGGCCAGTTTTAAATTCCTTTAGACTTTGCTCTCCCACCCGATATGAGGACTCGGGGTTCTGTCTTAGTCAGCATGAGCTGCCATAACAAAGTGCCATAGACCAGATTCCTTAAATAACAGACATTTATTCTTCACAGTTCTGGAGGCTGGAAAGTCCAAGATCAAGTTCTGGCTGCTTCAGTTCTTTCTGGCCTGCAGAATGCTCTGCTTTCTCACCATGTCCACATAGAGTGGAGACAGATAGTGTGTGATGTACTTGTCTCTTATAAGGGCACTAGCTCTATTAGATCAGGGCCCTATCCCTATGATCTCACCTAATCCTGACACCTCCTTGCAGGCTCTGTCTCCAAATATAGTCCCACTGGGGGGAGGATGTCATTATATAAATTCTAGAGGGAACGAACTTTTAGTCCAAAACAGACTCTAAGGAAGAAACCGAGATGGACAAGCCAGTTAGGGAGCAGGTGACTGGGAGGAGGCTGCTGATTCTCTGGTCAACAGTCTGGGCTGTCCCCTGGCCACAGAGGCTCTGCCTGAGGCAGGCATCCTGCTGTCCACCCACATCCCCCCATCTGCATCTTGGCCTGGCAATGAGCACTGGTAGCCTTGATGACGAAGAGGGCAATGCCATACGTATTCAAAGCATTGTTACATGTCTGACACTCCATATAATTGCATAACAACTCTTCACTCTATAAATGAAGACTAAGTCATAAGGAAGCCAAGTCCCCTGTTCAAGGCTGCACACCTAGGAAGTGGCAGAATTGTGTTCAAATCCAGGTCTGTGTGATCTCAAAGCCCATGCTATCGCACAAGCAAAGGCAGAAAGAGTCTGAGAGTGTCTCATCTATGATCACAATGTATTAGCAAAGTGGTAAGAGCACAGCTTCTGAAACCAGACTGCCTGGGTTCGAATCCCAGCTCTGCCATTGACTAGCTGTGTCAGCGTGGGCAGGTGGCATCACCTGCCTGGCTCTCAGTTCCACCAATGCTAACGTGGGAGCTAAAACAGTGGCTGCCTCAGCGGGTGGTGATGAGGATTAAGTAGTTGCCAGGTAAGTGTTAGAGCTGCGCCTCGTCCCTGGGAAGCATTGTCTCCAATGCCAGCTGCAACCTCTCATCCACCACCATCTCCTGAGCCATCCCTGCCTCCGCACGCGGCCTGGAGTCACTGTTGTGTCCCCGCCCCCAGCAGCCCTACCTGCCTCCTTAGTTATGCCATGTCCGTGTCACAGCTCACACGTGTCCCTCTTACCTAGAGCAAAGACGTGGGGTCATTCACTTGGGTGTCCATTTAAGGAGAAACCTCACCAAGTGGATTTTATGAATTACTCACACTTCCCCTTATCAAGATTAATGGCACCATTGCCCACGGTCAGTCCTTCTGTGGTCACAGATAATGACTTCAACCCTCAACACGTTTCCTCTGCATTTGCTTCAGAAAATCATTCTGAACAGCAAGACTGCTTTAATAGGCACTTGGTACTAATGATGCCTTTTAAGTGTATAAAGAGAATCTCTAAGTACCAAAAGGGAAGCCCATCGACTAGGGACAACAGCTCTTGACTTTGACATTCGAGGCAAGGTCAGAAAGTTGCCAGCCACTGGACTGTTAACGGCCTAACAGCGGGACTTTTTTTTTTTTTTTTTAATACATTGGAGAATTCCTCATTCTTCCCTATGGCTCTTCAAACACGCTCCCTACCAGCACCATTTACAGGAAGCCTGTTATGTACATTTCAGAACTCACCTGCCTCTGTTCATCTTCATTTTACCTGCAAGATTCAGGCCATATCCAAAATTGTACTGTTTTTAATTGGAAGTTTTCTTTAAATACATTCACTTTTCTGTTTTGAAATAAGTGTGCTTGAGAGGAAACATGGAATTACTATCTACTCTTTATTTCTACCGTTCCCTCAGTGCATGGTCACCATGACTTGCTCAGCCATTCACGGAGCGGCTTGGTAGCATGATTATGAATGTGGAAATTGGCCCAGCAAGCTGGGGTCCTATTCTGGCCCCATGACTCCATAGCTGGCTGATAGCTGCAAGCTTCCAGAGTCTCAGCTTCTTCATCAATAAAATGGGATAAAACTAGAACTTAGCTGCTTGAGTGATGGGGAGGACAAAGTTAGCTGATGGACATTAAGTGCTTAGCTCAGCGGCTAGCACGTATGTCCCATAAATGTTGGCCATGAGTGGATTAAATTCTTTCTCTACACGAGATCTTCCTGGGAAGTGTCAAAGAGCCTCAGCTGGCCATTCACATCTCTGCTGGGATCATGACATAGACTACAGTCCCAAGTGTCCACTGGGAGGTCCCAATTCTCTCAGCAAAGAGCCACTCCCCAAAAATGGAACCTGGGCCTATGGCGTTACTCTCTGAACAAAACTTTGTTTTGCTACCACACTTTTCTTCTCCTTGGGAGCTGACCTCCTCTCTCCCCTAGGTGTGTGTTCCTTTAAATTACCAGCTATTGTCTCCACACCAAGTTCCCATCTCCCGGGCAGGCAGATCTAGTGCATGGTGTCCACCATCTTGTCTTGGCCTCCGTCATTCATCTCATTATTCCACAGAAGGACTCCGATCTTCCAGTTCTGAAATGCACTGGTTCTTAGGTTCACTTTTTGCAAAATTTTTTGTGGGTGGTGGTTGGTGTGAGGCTGGGGCAGAGCAGTAGGTGGGGCTGCCCTCAGAAGAGGGATTCCTGAGGATGGGTTGGAAGGAGGAGACGCATGGCAAGAGAGTCACCTGTGCCCTCTTAGAGAATAAGAAGAGAGGGAAGGAGTGTGTGGGAGGGAAGCAAAGGGGAGCCTGGATTGGGGGAGGAAGTGGAATGGGGACATGAAGATGAATGGGCAGCGAGGACATCCGCTCAGAGCCTTGAGAATGTGGCGAGCAAGTTGTACAGTGAAGCAGTGTGGGACACTGAGAAATTAAGTTTCTTAGCGCTGGACCTCGGTGGGCTTTCCTTAGTGGGCCGCATGTTGGGTATTGAACAGAGGGGAGAAGCGAGTCTGGTATTAGTCCATTTGTTACAAATGGAATTCTCAAACACACATGGAAGCTAAAGCACAGATATTTGAAATCTGGGGTGCAGGCGGTGGTACTTTGACTGTGGGCACGGGAGGCAGCCAGGGGTGGGCGGGGAAGCTCACATGCGCTCCACGGCTCCCTCCTAGCTACTGTTCCATCCCATCTCATAACTGTGACATTTGACATATGACACCCATGAGTTTCACTTGACCCCTTTGTCGGGTGCCATTAAATGGCCTGAAGTTAAAATGTTAATTATCATTAATCATTTTTTATGAAATGGCTTTGCCAAGCCATAAATTCAGCAGAGAGAGGCCTCTCATGAGGCAGTTTATGGAATACTGACCATCAGAGACAGCTTATGAATACGTGGAGGTTTCTAGAAGTGTCAGTTATAAGAGAAAATTGAATGCCTACAGGTGGGATGTGATGATAGTGGCCAGGCACAAGAAAGGAGGAGATAGCAGGACAAAATCAGCCGGGAAGGAGGCATTGAACGTGACCAGGGCAGGGAACAGTCAGTTTTATCCACTGTGCTCCCTACTCCAAGCTCAGGGACTGATTCAAGGAAGACACCCAAAAAACCCAAAGTGGAAAAAAATGAATGAATGAGGACAGAGAGAGGAAGGTCAGAAAAGGAAGAAAGGAAAGGAGCAAGGGAAGGGGCCATTTTGCAGAAAAGTCAGACAATAAATCAAAGGCATATGAAGAGAGAAGAGCCCCAGATTCTGCTCTGAATTCAAGATCCTGGACACCTCGGTATTTATGCATGTGCTCATTTATTTTTGGCTAGATATGCTAAAGTGAGATTTATCTGTCTCAGCCTCACTCCAGAAAAGCCTGTCCGTGGTTGAAGATACTGAGCCGTGCACTTGACTGTTTGCTGAAAGAGCAGATCTTGTGTGAAGTGTTCTTACCACAAAACAAAACAAAATAAAACAAAACAAAACAGGGACACAGGAAAACGGGGAGATGGTGGGTCTGTCTATTACCTTGAATGTGATCATGGCTTTGCTCCCGTAGGCATATGTCCATACTCCTCCAGTTATATCCATTACATATGTGCAGTTTTTGTATACCAACCATGCCTCACTAAAGCTGTTAGAAATAAGCCTTTTGTAAGTATGGACGTGCGTAGAAAGATAGGGTACGAGGTCACGTGCCAAAAGGAGAAGAGTGGTTTTCTCTGAAAGAGGAGATTACAGGTATTTTAGCCTTTCTTGAGTTTGCATTCATTTGTCCTGCAAGACTGTATTTTATAATGAAAAATACTAATAAATCTCTGTGTGTGTGTGTGTGTGTGTGTGTGTACATACACATATGTAAAAGATAAGAGATGGGAAAACAGACTGTTACGCTCGCTGGGGCTATCCTATAGAGGTAAATGAAAGGAAAGGACCTATTGCTCGGATCCATTACCCTGAGTTCAGAAAGTCTCCAAGAGAAGAAATCCATAGGACCTGCCGCACTGAATGTCAGGCTCCTTAACTGAGGTCCTGCTGGATGACCAGATGTCAAGGCGGCCTCAAGACATTCTAGAATAATCCCTGAGTGAGGACATTCAAAACTAAGAACTTTGTCCCTGGACCCCCAGGAGGATTTCAGGGGCTCTCTGAACCCTCTAAAACTGTTTACAGAACTGTGCGTTCATATGCAGTGTTCTGGGGAGATAGCAAGTTTACTGCTCATCAGATTCTTAAAGAGGGACCGGGGATCTCCTAAGGGGTCCCCTTCTCTAGACTAAAAGGTGCATATTACTATGAGTAAAGATTTTTCAAAGGTGCATCCTAACTATAGGCCTGGGTTTTTGTTCATGAATTTCTACTCGGTAGAAATTTATACAATAAGAATATATAAAAAATATTTACTTTAAAAAGATAGAGAGTAAGTGGATACTCTAACATTTTCATCCTGTATACCAAAAGATCATCTCCAACTCCCCTGGAAAGCATGGGCACATTTTGGAGAAAGCCAACTCTAGAATCAACAAAGAGCTCCCTGGCTGACTAAACCCCCTCTGCATTGCCAGGCATGACGAGGAGGAACTAAGAACTCCAGGGTCAAATCTGACATCTGTGAGAGCACACCACAGCATCATGAAGATACAGGTGCACTCCCTCCTGGCACCATTTTTTCCTATCATCTGCCGCATCCCGGCTAAAGTCTTCGCATCTCCAAAGTTGTACTGTGGTCTTGGCTTTCAATTAAAACAGCAGTGGTTTTACTTTGAGGGTTTGATCTAATCAAACAGATGAGTCTCGTGGTATGGAAGATCATCAAGAGTCCATTTACCCCAACACCACCTTGCAATGACCGTGGCTCTTACCTTCCTGGCTTATGTGAGGTCTCTGTTAATTTCAGACCATCAACGGGGCAACCAACAACTCAGCCCATTCATTATTAAGTCATCCATTGTTACTAAATGGGTACATGCAGAAAAGTGACTAAATGAAGTTTATTTGGACCCACCTCTGTTTAGGGACCTCTCTGGACTTAATGTTGTGTGGTTTCATTTTTCCTAGGATTCTGCTGCCCACACGGTTCCAGAGCAAGAGAGAAGTAAAACCCAGCTGACTTGCATTTATTTGTCTATTTGTTTTCAGTGAGTGTCTGACACAAATTTAAATTACCTCATCTAGGCACATCCTTTCTAACTGACAAAGCTCTTTCAAATTCAAGGCCTCCATTGGTTGCCTCCCCAACCATAGGGCTTAGGTATTGGTATATGTGTTAGGGGCTCAGGTGACCATCCAGGTTCCCCCACCATGACTGAGGCATTCCTTCTTCTGACTGCAAGCAGTTTTGGCTGCTGGTGGCTCTCAGGTTTCAAGGTCAAGCTCCATCCTGCTTCCAAACACTGGTCTATTAGGGACGGTCACAAAGGCCTGACCACCTTGCCCCAGTTGGGGCCAATTCTAAAAGTCCATCCCAGCTCCTCATGGAATCAGCTGAGATCTTTGTTTCAACCATATCATGATGCAATTTATCCCTCTGCCCAATCCTGCTTCCTTCACTTCTCAACTGTCAAGAACACTCTCCAGTCAACCCCCGAGTCTCAGAAGCTGCTTCCTGGAGAACCCACCCTAAACAGTTCACCCTTTTCTACAGGCTAGGAAACTGAGGCCTAAGGAAAGGAAGTGCTTTACTCAACGCTTCATCGATGGTGGAATCAGTAGTCAGGACTTTCAGGTGTCTTGACTCATGCCCTTCTAAAAGAGAGTGAACCTTTCTGGTTGGTGCATATGGCGGGACTCCAACTGGAGCCTCGGGACTCCAGAAAAGTATCCACTATCAGTCATATAGAGTCCCGAGTCCTTTTAGACAGGATCTGCTCTCACTCCATCTTCCTCTGAAAATATTATTTGCACAATAACATATAAATGCACTCCTTTTTTAAAAAAAAAAGTAAAAATATTTCAATTAACTAAAATTCCAATGTTTGTTTGGGCAAGGCTAGTTCCCAGTCCAGATAAATGCTAAAATCTCAGTGGCTTAACAGAAGAGAAGTCTGTTTCTTGCTTTCAGGAAATCCAACCAGTGCTGCTCACCTGTGGCCAGCTCTCTCCCAGGCAGAGAGCCCCAGGAACTTAGCTTCTTCCATCTGTGGCTCTGCCATCTTGAAATGTAGCTTCCGGGTTGCAGAGGAAGGAAAAGGCAAAGAGGGTTGTCTGTTGGAAGGCGGTAATGCACTCTTGGCCCACTTTCCAGTGGCCAGATTTTAATCACATGACTGCTCTTGACTGCAAGGGAAGCTAGGAAATGCCATGTAGCTGGGTTATCGAAAAGAAGAAGAAATAGGTTTGACCATGTGCCAGTCTGTCTTTGCCATAATCCTCTTTGGCCATACGCCTTCCCCCAAGAGAATCCTGGTCTCTTCTTCCCCAGAGGTAGGCCCTTCTGTCGGGTTAGCATGGTGCCTACTAAGACTTCTCTTTGCATGACATTACTATGTGTTAGCCCATGTAGCCATGGAGATATCATCGGTGTTTGTGTGTTTCTTTCATAAATGGTATCAACCTTCTGGGAGAGTTATGTCCTTTCATGGGTAGAGATGTAGCCCATTCCTCTTAATTGATCACCAGTGATCCAAAGTGTGAATTCCTTGAGGCTCATTTAGCCCATTCTCCAACTAATGAACATTTGTATCCTTGTGTTCAATCCCCTCCCAACCAAGCTGAAGCTTTATAAACACTGATGAATTAAACATCTTATACATCTCCCTAGGCACATGGGCAAGCATGTCTATTTGAGTGGGACCTAAAAAATAGGATAGCTGGGACACGGGGTTGTGCTTTAACGTTTTAACAGATGAAATTGCCCCCTAAAGTGACCTACTCAGCTATGTCCCCTCTCAGTATAACACAGACTCTAGAAAGACTCTTGACAGATATTTAAAAATTAAGATGCTATTCAATCTGAAAACTTGGATGTTAATGGTTGTTTTTTTTTTTTTTTAATAATGGTCCCTTTTGGACTCACTTGAACTATGTGTTCTTCTGCACCACGCTTGCTTGTCCTGCCTTGTCCCTTGATTATGATGTCCCACTATCTCTATCCAGTGGGCCAAAGGTAATCTCTCAAAGGGAAATTGCTGTGTGGCCTCAGCCATCAGGAAGCTGAGAGCCCCTCTGGAGGAGTGACTGCAGAGAATTTAATAGAACACTGTTCACGGAAGTGCCGACTAAGGGAGCCAAGGAGCGGTGGTGTCACACCCAGAGACCAGCAACAATGGGACGCCCTTAGGACCCTACCTGGAAGTCACCAAGAGAGGAGTTACGAGTAGAACAACACAGAGCAGTGGCAGAGGGGCTGCCGGCAGGAGCTGGGGTGGGAAGTCCAGGAATAAGCAAGCCACTGTTCTCTGGAGGTGTCCAGAGAACCTACACAGCCCACTCACTCCTCAGGCCCCCTGGGCTCCTGCTGATACTCTCCAGTGGAAAAGCAGAGATCAAGGGAGCTGGGTGGTACAAAGTGTAGATATCAATCTCCAGGGACCCAGAGCAATGCAAAGAACAGGAGCGTGAGCATAGAGGGTTTGCAGGGCAACATCCAACTCAGCCCTCTTTTCATGAGAAGGCCTGATAGGTGCCATCAGCCCAAATACAGCAGAGACCCATGGCAGGTCTGACGAGCCCAGAAGAACACCAAGAGATGGACAAGAATTAGAAGAACAGGGCCACCAGCTTCCAGCCTGGAGGTCAAGAAAAACACCAGCCGAGAAGAACACAGGCCCTATGAGGTGAGAATTTCAAGTGCCTGGAAACAGGTGACTTTGACTCTTCTTTCTAAAAGCCTGGCTTCATTAAGGTGATTGTATCCAATGCATCGAGGTGCCTTTTTTTTTTTTTTTTTTTTTTTTAAATTTTACCCCTATAAAGAAAATGAAACCAGGGAGTAAAGACGTTTGGGGCAGTCCCAAGAGTCTCCAGCCAAGTCCCTGTGACAGAGAATTAACTGTTTATCTTTGTCAATATACCGAACATGGAAAGCGATAATGCAGCCGGAGAGACCACTTTATGGAGGCCACCCCGTCTCTAAAGAATAATCACTAATTGGAATCCTAGCACAGTCACGGCCATAAAAGCTAGGCTCTTAGCTGAGATTGAGGGAAAGTACCACTTTAGCAATTACACTTCCTTTCCTTGTCAAAGGAAAGGATCTCTGCCCAAAGACTTGGCCCTTGGCAAGTATGGGGGAAATTATAGAAACGGAATCCAAACCGGTGGGTCAGGTGAAAAGACACACTGTGTCTTCCGGCCCACATGACCTCTGTGTCTCGGGAGGTCTCTGTAGTTTGCGACGTGTTTTCATGAATGTCTTCCCAGGGACCCTCCCAGTGGGCCCACCTAAATAAAGATTCATATCTCCTTCCATAGCTGGGAGTCTGAAATTAAGGAGGTTCACATATCCAGTATCATAGGCTGGATTGCCCCCAGAAGGCAACTCTAGAGCAAGACTTGAATACAAGCCATTGGTTTGGAAGATGATCCCAGAGAACCTCGGTGTGGGAATGGGGACGTGTGACAGGGAAGGCAAAGAAGCCAACTCAGGGTGTGTTGACAGATGAGGGACCTCCGTGGGCAACCGGGTCATTGTCCCACCAGAAACCACTGGGAACGGACGTGAATGGGGGAAGGATCTGGGGCATAAATCCTCCATCTCCCATTTGTCCTTCACGTCCAATTTGCACCCAGGGGTGCAAGTCCCCAGCACCTGGGCCTGGCCACCTCAGCCACTCACGGTAGAACGCAGCAACAGCACATCCCAGAGGGGTGAAGGCCAAGGGGATAGGGGCTGGGCATTCTTCTAGTAGTCACTGCGGGCTGCTAGGCGGCAGCGTGCCCAACCCCTCCATCCACGCCTTCCTCTCAGCAAGAAGGATTTCTTAGCCTCTTCTGCTGTTGAGGTGGGCTTTGCTATAGCCAGTGACATGTCACAGACCAATCCCCCTGGGGCTTCTGGGAAAGGTTTGTTTCCAGAAAAAAAGGAAAGAGAAACATAAGGAGACCCCTCACCTCCTGACCTCCCTGCCTTTTCCTGCCTTTAGACAGGTCACCTGGAAACTGAGCCCATCCAGACTGAAGGTAACAGAAGAAATGACTAGTCCTGGGGTTTAAGCCATGATTGCTCGGGTTTTCTGTCACTTGCTGATTGATAAATGCACCCCTAAACAGCCCCAAATGTGATTCTGTCTCTGAGTAGAGTCTGTACATCGTGCATGTAACTTTCCTCAGTCTGCCAGGTGATACAAAATAGAAAGGTAATCTTTGCCTTCCATTTTTTAACAGTCAAAATAAGGGTGGTGAAGTCAGCAGATAGAAGCACGTCAAAACGTTTTACATTGTGCAACTAAAATAATTATAATAGAAAGTTAGTGGTTATTTTAATGAAGTAATTTTTTTTCTCTCTCAAAGTTCTTTTTAGCTTTTCTACCTCAGAAGTTATCCCAGATATGATAGAATCCTTCTCCCCCAACTCAGTCCTTCACCTTACCGCCCTCCCTGGAGACAGTTCGTGAATCAGAGGTAAGGCAGACAGGTCATTTGCGGTGGGCAGAAGGGACAGAGGGTAACTTCTGGAAGAAATTAAATCCCAGGTGAATAGAAAACAGACAAAGTCTTACCAATGAATAGTAAAGAGTTTGCTACTTAAGGAACACAGGGGTCAGCCTTGAAACAAGACGGGGCTGGCAGACAGATCCGGGATTCTTGGGTTTGGCTAGAAGTTCAGCCCACTACAGACACTGGGCCCTTGGATAAGTCGTTGTTCGATTCTATCCCCATGAAATCAAAGGCTTATGAGGAGCACCTCTGAGACACTAGCATTCCAGTATATTTCCCTGAGTTACCTTTATTTTCAGGCTCGATTTTTGTAATCCATTTTCCTCAAAACCGGACCCTTCTGCAACTAGAAGTTGCAACCAAAGGCATCCCATGCCCCTTCTAAACTTTATTCCAAATATTAGCTGGGGAAAATGTTCTAGAGACAAAAAAAATGAACCGACCACGCCAGAAATGCCATCCATATATCTTAATGTCTTTGGGCACTACCAAAGAAGCAGCATGTTAATGCGACATTTATAAATCACCCCCAACCACTCTCTAATTAACTTATGTGTGCCTTCTCTAAACTAACACACATAGAATTAGAGGAGAAACACTTATTTGTGCTGTTGCTAAGGAACCAATATAATTTGCATAGTGAAAAATCATTAGTATATTTAAGCTAAAATTCTATTTATAACAGCCAGATTTAAAATATGAAATCAAAGCCTTATTTTTTTTTCCCCTCCATTCTTAAGTTAGCTGCCCAGAGCAGCAGCATGGTTGTACCTAATACATATTATTAGCCAGGAGTTCTGGAGCCTTACTGCTAGGAGCCGCTCCAGACCTGCTCACAGGGACGAACCAGGGAAGGTCAGAATTGTACCATATATATGGACAGGTGGTTCATTTTGACACGATGCATTGCACAACTCAACACAGATCTGGGTTCCAGATGAATTCAGGTTGGTTGATTTCTTCTCTGGCTCTTGATTTAAATGACTGTATTTCTCCCTCACTTGTCTTCTTTTTATTATTTATTAATTCATTTGAGAGAGAGACAGAGACAGCACAAGCAGGGGGAGAGGCAGTGGCAGAGGGAGAAGCAGACTCCCTACTGAGCTGGGAGCCCAACATGGAGCTCGATCCCAGGACCTAGAGATCATGATCTGAACCAAAGGCAGACGCTTAACCATCTGAGCCACCCACGTGCCCCTCCCCCTCAATTTTTTAACTAATTCCTTCATCTATAGGTCTCTGAAGGTGATGGAAAGAGATCTGGATTTCAAGCCAAAAAATTTGGGGTTTGAATCTTAGGACTGTGGATGAGTGGCATCACTTCCCTGAGTTTGACAGGTTTTTTACCTATAAAAGGGGCCTGGGATTACTAGTGTCATTATGAGGAATAAAAAAGAAAAATGGGTCAGAATGAGCTTTTCAGAGAAGGAGGTGATTTTTTTTCCAGCTTTACTGAGGTGTAATTGACAAAATTGTAATCTTTCAAGTCTACAATGTGATGATTTGATATACACACACAGTGTATGAAAGGATTCTCCCTACTGAGTTAATTAACACATATATCAGGTGGGTATTACTAACTTCAAATTTCATAGACATTTTTTGGAGCAACTTGAAAAAAGGATATCAAAATTCAAACGGAAAAGCATCTTATAGCCAGGAAAATTCTGAAAATAAAAATAGTGAAGAAAAGAAGCGTGACAGGGTATCAACACATACTTAAAATCTGCAATAATTAAAACAGTGTGGTCCTAGGGCAGAGTCAGTGGACAGGTCAGTGAAAGAGAATTAAAAGAGATCAAGCCAGGGACACCCGGCTGGCTCAGTTGGTGGAACAGGCAACTCTTGATCTCAGGGTCATGAGTTCAAGCCCCATGCTGAGTATGGAGCCCACTTTAAAAAGATAAAATAAAAAAGAGGCATCAACAAAAGAGGTCAAACTAAATATACACAGGAATCTTATATGTAATAAAAATGCCATTTCAAACTGATGGAGAAACTATGGTTTATTCAATAAACAGCACTAAGAAACTGACTAAATATTTGTGGGAAATGAAATTAATCATTAATGTACTTTTTACAACTATTACAGACGTCTCAAATATTTAGCTACAAAATGTGAAACCATAATAGAACTGAAAAGGGGGCACCTGGGTAGCTCACTTGGTTAAGCATCCAACTCGGTTTTGGCTCAGGTCATGATCTTGGGGTCCTGGGATCGAACCCCACATCAGCTCTGAGTTCAGTGGAGAGTCTGTTTGAGATTCTCGCATTGCCCCTCCTTCTGCTCAAGCGCTCTCTCTCTCTCTCTCTCTCTCTCTCTCTCTCTCTC